>OW387779.2:885000-1060000 GCA_936446665.2 Synanthedon andrenaeformis | reverse complement strand
TTATTGTCTTGGCTTCATCAGGTCTTCTCCGATGATTTTGTCAGTTATTAAATTTGTAGAAATAGCAATTTAAAAGAAGGCAAAATTTAAATTAAAATCAAAAGTATTAGATCCCGAGACTAGTCAGTCAAGTCAAATGCACAATTTTTCTTTGAGTTTACCAAAACAAGTCCGTCCAGTCTATAGCAGTCAGTCAGTCCCCAAGGAAGGTTTTTATTTTATGAATATATAATTTTCAGAAAATAATTGCACTCGTACGAAGTCGAAAATATATAAAAAGAGAAGAGGCTTTCATTCTATATTAAAACGTAGATATATTCCCCGAAACATGATGCACACATAATCTGTTAAATGGACGGACATAACAGTTTCGGAATAAGCCAACTGTTAAAATTCATTCTCTTGTTTCGTCCTATTCAACGCCTACAAATTTAATTTCAATATTTAATCATTGTGTTCACTTACAAATTTATATGAAACTATCGACCCGCTCTAGGTTTCGCTCGGGGTGCAAACCAAGAGTAGAGTTGGTTCTTTTAAACCAAGAGTAAGAGTAGTTTCTTCTAAACCAGAAGAAGTTTCTTCTAATTTCTAATAGAATAGTCCAAGCGGCGACCGTAAAAAAGGGTGGTGATCCAGAATAAGTACAAAAATGGACGATATAACTTTTTGGATATTAGACGAATAAAACAACGGTCTCGCGACCTATAAGTTGACCAATTATTTTTGACCAACAAAAGACTTTGTAATCGTGGTCTGGTAGAACTTTGGTCAAGTATTAATGTTCCAGACAAATTCTATTGACGTTTAATTTTTCTTATAATAGAAAATTTATCATTGTAACAAATATTTTGAGGGTGGTCTGGCATTCATTTGTGTCAAGAAAATGGGGTGCCAGACTTAATGTTTTATATTCTATTGAGCAAAACTGCTTCTAATAGTAAAACTTTGTACTTATGTCTTATACATCCATCAATTTTCCAAAAAATTTGGAAAAAAGATTATTAAAAAAAAACTGGTCAAGTTACAGGTCGCCAGACCGTTGGTTCCTTATTCGTCTAATATCCATAAAGTTATAAAGTCCATTTTTGTACTTATTCTGGTTCACCACCCTTTTTTACGGTCGCCGCTTGGACTAGAAGAAGTTTCTTCAACGCATTGTGATACTATAGTTTGATTAAAAGGTAAAGCGTTCATTTGCTTAAAATTGTTTAGATTAGGTCTTAACTAAAGCTATGATTTAACATTTGACGGATCACAATGAAAGTTATCAGTTATATGTGATTTCTTATGGGGAAGCTTTTAATGCTGTCACATTTCAGGGCGAATTAAGTCGAGGAGTGAAGTTAGTCTGATATTTTTTTTAACAAATCAGCATTGACAATAAGCCGTACGAATCTCCGATCAAGTATATCAGAATCCCTACACCTAATACCCGAAACGTCATTTGGGAAATCTCCGTCGATCCGTTATACTGTCCAGGGTTAAGTAAAAGTAAATTCCGCCTAAAATTGGAACATAATTTCCCACCTAGCGACGTACAAAATCGATAAGTACATAGTTAATCTACCCAATATATTGCCTTCAAAGTGCTGGCTGAGTAATTTTGAACGAACAAAGGCCAACATCAGCCCCGAACGGTGTAATTCCCTTATTATTAAAGCACGAATAAACTTGTAAGGCTTAAGCGGCGACGGAATGTTAAGAAATTAATATTAAAACTCGTCACCCATTCTCGCTATTAAAAGCCCTGGAATTTACAATACATATTCAGAGGGAAATTATCAATATGGCTGAAGGGTAAATCAAAGGGTTTCTTGGCGTGAATTATAATTTATATTGCGAAAATTAACACACTCCCTCCATTTTTGTTCAGTGATTACTTCTATTGGTTTGTGTATGTTTGGAGTATTCAATGGAACAGAACTGTATACCGCAGCTTTGCCTGCCTTTTACGGCAACTTTTACGGTGATCCATCAAAATCCAAAATCCAAAACAGAGACATTGTAAAAGGAATACCTGTTGATAGATGAGAGCTGACACGTAATGGTATAAAAATTCAGTTTGGCGCCGATGTAAGAGAAGTCATTTTTCAGATTTAATAGCAACATATTGCTGTGGCTTACACTCCCATGTAACCACATCACGTAACTACGTCACGTATATAACGGGACCCCCAAGAGAGTTGCATGAGTATAAATTGCATGTAACAAAATATACAACAAATCCGCTCACGTACAGATTTCCATACATAAATGAGGAACAAATAAATATAATCTGGAAACTGATTTGCAAACCCAAATTAGGTATTGAATACTTCTAAAAAGTTAAATAAAGTATACTGGTTGATAAAAAGTATCCAGAAGTGGTGTATGTATATATACATAATTACATAAAAAAATATCTTTTTTTTTTTAAAGAAGGTAACGCTTTGATAACACATGAGTAGAATTGTAAAATAATTGTAAACTTTTAAATTTTTCTAATAAGATTGATTATGGTCTTAATAAACGATAATATTTCAAATATTTGGAAATAGCATTTTTGTTATAACATATTTTAATTTCTAATCCGTCATGGTTTCCCATGAAGTCGCTTTAAAATTCAACGCAAGCCTAAGAAAACTGATGTTCAAACTTGAGAAACATTAATCCGATTAAAGAGTCGTATTTAGTATGCAAAGCGGTCTTAAGTCTTCGTGTTACTTGTTCGTTGAATGGCTTTACATTTTGAATATACCTATGTAGTTTTTAAAAACTTTTTAAATATTCCCGCGAATTTGTCGTTACATTTCCTCGTCACCGAAAAAGGGGAGGCTAGGCAAAGATTATGTACCGTCACCCCTTTGGTCAATATTTGAACGGGGACACTTATGCTGCATATCTGAAAATTCCTTGAATCATTTTTTTTTAGTAATGATGGGTTTTAAAACGAAGCATCGTCTCTGGTGACAAAATAAGCGACGAAATTTTTTTTGTATAATTTGGAAAAAACTATATTTATTTTTTATTCTTCTAGAATTTTTTCCTTTTCTTTGTTGTTTGTTTGCATCTACTTATATATTTTAATAGGTGTATGGATTTTTCTAGAAAATCAATGTATATCATAATTATGGGTTATACATTGTTATTCTATTTTTGTAATATTATTTAGTTATTACTGATAAAAACAGTATCTTCTTAGATAGGCCGTAAAGGTGAAAAAGAAAAAAAAAAGAAAAAAAAAACAACAATTTTAGCACGTGGCACGAGTTAGTGAATCTAATAAAGGTATGGGCGACGTTGAAAACACTTTAACTGAGTATTACAAAGCTTCAAAGAAATTCTAAATTGTACACACCGCCGCTCTAATTTCCCACGAGTATGTCATCCACGTACAAACTTCACAGACTTAAAAATGCCTTTTATTTCCAGAGTAGAGTTTGAATTGAACTCAAGCTGTTTCAAACACGCCTTCGAGATTTCACTCACTGAGAACTTCTCAGGAGTTACTTAACAATTGTGTTCAAGTGAACAACAATTTTCAAAAGTATAAGTTAACTTCTGGAAATTTTGGATTCTGGCTTCATCCAGGGTGCAATTTTTATTTAAAAAAAATATTATCTACCGTTTATCCCTCTTTTCATAATATGTGAAAACCGAATTAAAATCGGTCCACCAATTCTAGAGTTTTTAAAGAGTACACAAACTAACTTAACATTTTTAATATAATTTTTGTTAAAATTTGTTAAATCTTATTTAAATTTGGGCTACAGATCTAGATGACGGTCTTTTTATGATGGGACTGTGGCATTATAGGGGTGGCCTATGGCTAAAACCTGACTTATAAAATTTAATGAATAATATGCTGGGCAAAGTGAAAGTTTATCAAAATGAACAAAAACTAATGTACATTTCTCGAAATTAGTAATTGAAATATGAGCGTATAAATACAGCGGTCCCACCGTAAGGTCGGCAGCACTTCGCGTCGCACAACTGGGAACATTTAAGGCTTATCCTTCCAAAAAATTGAATTTTTGCAACATTTTGTAACAGTATTATTCATTATATGTACGCCTTTTCTTCAGCGAAAAAAATATATGTTTATCTACAAGATATGAGGAATGATTTGTTGGGATTAAAAATTTGATTTTATTGAAATTGATTCAGGAAAAAAATTCTAAACTCACCCCTTTTATTTTCAGTTATAACAATCTCACTTCTACAATATTTATCAAAAGATTATGAAATTTTGTACACTTATGAAGATAACAATGTAGCATGATTTGTTGAAAGCGCTTTTTGAAAATTCGTAAAATTGAATTTTATATAATGTTTTTATCAAAAATATTTCCCCACTTACTCAGCGCTAGCCCGTTCTCGTCCATAAAATCAGTGCGGGGCGAGTCGTGATGCTAGACGGACCTGTGCCGCGTTGCGCTTCATCAAATTATTAATTTTTACGTAATAAACAAAGAATAAACATTTTAGTGGCAGAACAGACAGTGCATGATAGTGTATATAATACTTTAATAGGTTTTCTTTTTTGTCTTTTTAATTAAATCTTTAAAAAACTAAATATAAATTATGTTGTAATATAATATTCAATTTATTAATAATCTGAAATATTCAATTTGAATATTCAATTAATAATTCATCTGTATATATACTTGTTATCTAAATTTAATAAAGATAGGAAGTAAGCAAAGGAGGCAAAAGCGTAATATATCAAAAATAAACCAAACGAGGAAGGAAAGTTTTCATGAATTTTAATTAATTAATTAAATTAATTAATAAGCCTAATAAATAAATAATAAAGCCACTATAAAGCCGGATTCCCACTCACGTATCTAGTGACTCATCGAATTGTTCTCCTAGAAGGAGCGGTGGGGGGTTTCCCTATTGTAGGTGGTCGCGTAGGGGACGCCCCCGTGACCTCCAGAAAAATCCGATATCCTCGGTACACCGTTCTGGTAAAAAGTTGGTGAGCGATTCTCGGAAACTATGAGGGATAGAAGGGTGGTGTTTGCAAAAAAGCGAGATTTTTGACAGCCCCTCCTTGGACCCCCCCCCCCGACCGTAACTCGGAAACGGCGCGTCACAGCCGTGTCGTGTTTGGGCTCATCGGGAACGTCTCGACGAGATAAAAAATTTGACGCCCCCCTCGGACCCCTCCGACCGTAACTCGGAAACGGCGCGTCACAGCAGGGTCGTGTTTGGGCTATCGGGGACGTCTGGACGAGATAAAAAATTTGGCGCCCCCCTCGGACCCCCCCGACCGTAACTCGGAAACGGCGCGTCACAGCCGGGTCGTGTTTGGGCTCATCGGGGACGTCTGGACGAGATAAAAAATTTGGCGCCCCCTTCGGACCCCCCCGACCGTAACTCGGAAACGGCGCGTCACAGCCGGGTCGTGTTTGGGTTCATCGGGGACGTCTCGACGAGATAAAAAATTTGACGCCCCCCTCGGACCCCCCCGGCCGAAACTCGGAAACGGCTATTTGTAACCGTTAACCATGGTCAACGGTTACAAATAGACCCCCCCGTGTTAGGTATCATTTGAAAGGATGAGGGTAATCTATCAACACCATCCTCCCAGCCCCCCTCCGCTCCCCCCTTACTCCCCCCCTCCTTTAAAATTACACAATTAATAATAATAAGACCCAAAACCAAACCAAAACAATTAAACATGGCAAAAGACAAGACAAAACGAAAACAAAATGAAAACGTGAATAAATTTTCTACAAGCATTTGTTTTTTTTTTAATTCTATTGACATGAATTTTAAAAATTATAAAAAAGGGCTTTTGATAGCTTTTAGAAAAATCAAGCGCTGAATCAAAAATATGGAGAAAATAATAAATGTTAAGTGTGCCTTTTACAGTTCAATATACCCTAAAAATCCCCACAGAGTTTCCATTTAATCCACTCAGCCGCTTTTTTGTCCCACTCGATAGATTTTTTGAAAAAATTGAAGAAGCAAGATTCTCGCTCTAAAAAGTTCGTAATCTTTATCAAAATGAAAAAAAAAAAAAACACTTTTTGTCTCAATTTATTCACTTCACTCACTTGGTGAATTTGAAAAAAAATATCAAAATTAAAAAAAAAAATTATTACCGCCGGCATTAGCGTTACCCAAACAAAACGTACCACGCGAAGTTTGCACGGTTGGTGCAAAAACTCAATTGTTTTTACTGAAAATTAAAAAATTTGTTAGTTTTGACAAAACTTTTGTTTGGCTCTTTTACCATATATTTTATATTCGTATAAAGAAATATACATACATCTATACATATAAATAAAATTGGAGTGTCTGTTTGTAATATTGAAATAACCGTTTTTTACAACATGCATATGAATATATATACGTACATACACCATATATGAGTACATACACCAAAATAAACCAACCACATAACCAAACCAAATTTTTGTCTGTCTGGGTGTCTGTTTGTTCAGGCTAATCTCTGAAATGGCTGAACCGATTTTGACGGGACTTTTAATGGCAGGTAGCTGATTTAATAAGGAGTAACTTAGGCTACGTTTATTTTAGAAAAAATCCAAAATAACATCCAAAATAACATTTTTTACAATTTTTGTCTGTCTGTCTGTCTGTTTGTTTGTTCCGGCTAATCTCTGAAATGGCTGGACCGATTTTGACGGGACTTTTATTGGCAGGTAGCTGATTTAATAAGGAGTAACTTAGGTTACGTTTATTTTAGAAAAAATCCAAAATAACATTTTTTACAATTTTTGTTTGTCTGTCTGTTTGTTTGTTCCGGCTAATCTCTGAAATGGCTGGACCGATTTTGACGGGACTTTTATTGGCAGGTAGCTGATGTAATAAGGAGTAACTTAGGCTACGTTTATTTTAGAAAAATCCAATATAACATCCAAAATAACATTTTTTACAATTTTTGTCTGTCTGTCTGTCTGTTTGTTTGTTCCGGCTAATCTCTGAAATGGCTGGACCGATTTTGACGGGACTTTTATTGGCAGGTAGCTGATGTAATAAGGAGTAACTTAGGCTACGTTTATTTTAGAAAAAATACACCCCGGGCCAAGCCGGTAGCGCGCCGCTATACACTCTAAAAACATAACCCTCGTTGTGGCGCAGACGGGTAAAAATTTTTACTAGGTAACATAATTTACTACCTAAATAACAAAACACGCTTCATTGTTACTGAATTATTCCTCTACATTGTAAATAATTATAAATTTGTAGTATGTATTTGCAGTAAAGTAGGCTCAGTCGACTATGTCGTGCTTTTGTCGTCTAGTCTCCATACTACTCTTTGCCATCTCTGTGCGATCGATCTCTTGTAGAGGGTGGCGCGGGGAAATGAGCCTAATAATTCAAGGCCAAATCGGCGTTATACACCTTAAGCAAACAGCCGACGAGAAGCTGCGGTCGACTGTACTTTAATTCCAGCCTTTTGTCTCCAAAACAAAGCGGGATGACAATTAAGCCACACAGAAGTGTGGTAATGAGACGTTTCCCGGTTTTACTAAAATTTAATTATAATAAAGTTAAAGGTTTTATTGCGGGTTTTGGTGAAGTTTAGATGAAGGTTCAAAATGAATTTTAGAAGTGGTGACGCAACGAAAATTAGATTTTCAACACTTGGCTACAGTATTTGTGCCACCTAATTTTTGGGGATGTTAACACACTAACCTAATTTGATATTATGAAGGTTCTATTTATGTAAGACTTGGTCTTGACTGCGACTTTGTCTGAGGTATTTCTCATATATTTTTGTCCCATCTCAAAAATGCCCAACCAGCCTAAATAAGTTTTCACTTCAAAATTGTAAATATTTCATGTGAAACAAAAGAAATACCTGTGCGATGCGATGTTAATTAGAAAAAGTTTCTTAGCTTTTCATAAGCCAACCATTTCTTTATTGCCAGGTAAGGTCAGTTAGTTAATTCCAATAGCGGAGAGAAAAATGTTACAACGCTGAAAATCTCGGTTATTTTCTTAAATAGAATTACAGGTCTGATCAAATAGGAAATAATTACTTCTGTAAATTTCCTTACATAATATAATTTCTGTTACAATCAATCTCAATATACATCGTTAATCTCTTGGCGTGACACTGACATATTATTGTTGCGGCCATAATAAGGATCTCAAACGGGATCGCGGAACTTATTAAAACTATTAGAAAACTATATAAGTATATCTATATCTACATACGCCGTGTTTGTTAGGTTTAAATATATTATCATTACAGGCATGCCCAATGCGAGAGCATAGCATTATCGATATCAATACTAATAATAAATTTGTAAGTATAGGTATGTATGTATGTATGTATGTTCTTCCATAACTTTTAAACGAATTAACTGATTTTCATGAAACTTGGTAGATAAACATTTAGACGTACAGGACACAGGATAGGCTACTTTTTTTTTTCAACGCGGACGAAGTCGCGGGCGCCAGCTAATTATGCAATATTAGTTTTATTCTATATCAATATTAATAATAAATCTGTAAGGGTCGGTCATGGAGTAAGTTACTTTGTTTTCAGAGATATCGTGTTTATAGGCTCTATACATGATACTGAAACTAAATTGACGATTTTTAGAATTTTTTTCTGTATGTATGTATGTTCCTCCATAACTCTTAAACGAATTAACTGATTTTCATGAAACTTGGTAGATAAACATTTAGACGTACAGGACACAGGATAGGCTACTTTTTTCTTTTTCGACTCGGATGAAGTCGCGGGCGCCAGCTAGTATACAATATAATTATTTATTTTATTTAGGCAAACATACAATATCTCGCTACACATTATACATATACCTATATACAAGAAAAACAGATATCTGAAAAGTTTCCACAAAATTACTAAAACATATTATAAATTACAAGTTACTACAGAATATTGGAGCAGGGAGAAAACATGAAAATACTCGTAGGTAAGAAGTAAAAAAAAAGAGAGAGAGAGAAAAAAAGAAATAAACTAATTAACAAATAACATACAACTTACAAAATAAATAAATAAACTGGCCGCTACAAAAAGGAGACTACACAACTATATCTAGGCTTCGTTTCTAGGCTCCTATAGGACAACTGAAAATATCCAGATCTAGCAAGTGTTCATTATAAAATTTACAGGAGCCATGCAGAAATGTATTTATTGCCAGTATAATTCTTTTTGCAGAACGGAATGTGTAACCAACATTTACTGTCTGAATTTATTCTGAAGCAACTCAAACCAATATTGCTAAATAAGAACGGTGAATCAATATCATTATTCATAATCTTATATTTAATACTGTATATCTACTTAAAGCACAAAATGCTTAAAGATAAGTCTAACTCTTCTGCTATAACATTAGGGTGCTTTACTGAGGAGGTTGGCAGTATGTAATATTAGGGTAATCTAAGACAAGATGTAAAGTTCTAGGGTAATATATATTGAGAAACGCATTCATTCCTTCTGCAATAATTGTTAATATTATATTTACTATTATGGATACAGTTTAATATAATAGACACAGATTTAGGTTATCCTTGACAAAGCGAGCCAAAGACAGTTTTTTATTCACTTTTAAGTCCATTTTAAATGATACTACAAAGAGGCAGAAATTTTTTTTTTGGTACCTTTAAATGTAGATGCATAAAGAGATTTGTTTAGTTGTAAAGTTGATCTCGCAAAAATTTATGTAAGAAGGATCAAGAACAAGAGAAAGATGTGAATGGGAAACATTTCTTTTATGTAGTGATCGGTTGGCCTATAATCAATTAGGTAAAGTCTATTTGATTGTAACAGGCTACCGTCGACTATTAATTAACAGGGATAAGTATAGGGGAACGGGCTGTCAAATCCCTTACTCGCTCGTTGTAACACTATAACGTGTTGTTATTTCACAATGTGTCCTGTAAGGAAAGTAGTGTGCCCTGTTACTGCCTGCCCTGCCATTGGCTGAAATATTATATGTCATTGTTGCAAACAACAGACGCATAACTGCAACTAACGCTGACCATAATAAATGTGCGTCTCGTAAATCCAACTGAAGCGACGCAAAGTCAAATGATATATACAGGGTGTGGCCTGTAATAAGAGCAATAAATTTAAACGATGATTCTATAGAGTATACGCAGTTACCTTAACCTAATCATAATGCTCCAAAGTGCTTATACTCCGAGATATAGCAATCCAAAGTTACAATACATAATCAATAAATTTCATGATCGCTAAGTTGTCAATTATCAGTCGTTAGATGTCTTGTTACAGGGTACTGACGCGAGAACTATCGTAAATGTCAATGTCAAGTACTCCGACTGGACACATTATGTCTGTAGTAGTACATTGCTGGCTCGATTAATTTTGTTAGAAAATAACAGCAAATTTGTTTTTCATTAATTACTGATTCGTTAAAGGGTCTATATTTTAATTTATTGCTCTTATTACAGGCGACACCCTGTATGTAATTTATATGAAACATCAACCGAAGAACGTCTGCGTATAGTGATGAATTACCACCTTCTTATTGGGAACTTCTTAGTTTCTTAAGGGACGCCAAAACCTCATTCCCTGATCCTCACCTGATCGCTTATCCCTACCTAATCGGGATCATCAGCGAAGCTGCATACCATCTGATGTAACATGAACAAATGGATCTCTGTATTCCTACTATTCTATCACAAAAATATGTGTCATAAAAAAAATCATTGATAAGCGTAAAATCTAAATTGAGCATTGAAGTTAAATAACGTCAGTTAAATTAGAAACATTTGTAATCTGTACAAATTCTCTACTATTGTGTGCCAAGTAAACACAAGACTGTCTAACTGAAGTGTATCTATTAACTTGAGTACTATTTAACTTATTTGGTGTACACGGATTTCCATATCCAGTTGATTCAGAAAGTTCATTGTTTTAAAATATTATAACATATAACAGTGATAACTTGTATATGTTAACTTTGTATATACCAGTGATTCTAAATCCTGCTATTATTATGAATGCGAAAGTTTGTGATGATGGATTTTTTACTCTTTCACGCAAAAACTTCTCAAAGGTTGTGGATGAAATTTTGCACACATATAAGTATGTAATTTGCTACAAAATATTCATCCCTGAAAATCTGTATTCATTCGGTCGCTAGTACCTACCTATACAACAATTGTAAGAAGTAAGCTGAAATCAAACATTAGTTTTATAAACAAAAACATTTGTAATCTAATCAACCCGAGTCTCTTATGCGAACGCATAGAATCCTCCATTAACGGGATCCTTTACCAGATAATGGAAACACGCATCTCTATCGATTTCGCTTAATGGAGAACGGCTGTAACGCATTCACGTTTTAAGCGGAGCATTAGTCTTCGTTCACATTCACATGTTTCGTGTGAAGTTGAGGACAAAAGTGTACCTTTTGTACCGCTCACTCCTGATTCGGAATAAAGTGATTTTAATTAAGGTAGAGGTAAAACCTCTACAGATGTACCTAGCTTGAGCCTTAGGTTTGTCGAATAACATAATGGACATTGCTTAATGAGAAGCACTATTGATAAAATTTTTGTCGTAATTACATATTAATTATGTCAATTAACATTTCAAATATATAGTTGTTTCATGTGTTGCTATAAATTTTAGCTTAAAAAGGATAATGTACTGTGAATTTTCAACCCTGCGGATGGTTTAATTTGTATCAATAAGCCACTTAGTTATCAATAGGCGTATTGGTTTTAATCAACCTATAATTTCAAAAAATATTTTAATAGTGACCCAGCATCTGTACCTGTACCATGAGTTATAATGACCGCATTCGCTAGCGAGAGCGTAAAATATTTATATGTAAAATTGTCAATTTGACATTGACAGTTGACAGTTTTTCATATAAATGTTTTACGCTCTCGCTTGCGAGTGCGGTCATTTAAACTCATGGTAAATGTACTGGTACAAATAACAACTTTCTTACGGAATGTCACCGGAAAATAACAGCTCGCGTGCTTTTGTATTTCGTTGGGCCCTTATGACCCACCAAGATTGGCAGCGTTATTACTTGTGTTACAAGACGACACTACATTTACCATCAGCTGGATCGTCATCTCACTTGCCGAATTAATCGACAAAAATTTTATGTTTTAAACTGTCATGCAGTTTTTCGACGTCTCTTAAATTGCTATACCTATCTAAAATCCAAGACATAGCGCCTAAGAAATTTGCATGTGTCAGCTAATGGTTTGTCCCACTATAGAAAGCTGAAAAAAGCTGTAACCACCACTGAAATGTCTACTTTTAACCTCTTTAACTATGAAAATTTGTTATTTTTATTGGAGTATTTATAACACCTTAAACGTCTGTGACCTTTCCGTCCCCTCTTTGTAATCCCAAAATTGTATCCAATACAATCTGCTAAAGTGACATAAAAGTTTCTTTACCAACTATTCACATGCTCGTTTGAATTCTAACCAGAAAATGCAAAAATACTTTTCGACGTTGCCCACAAAACACTATAATAAGCCTTATGCGTATATAAATAAGGTAAAATTCCGAATATATTTAAATACCTACATGAAAACGTTTCTCCACTCATTGTTAACATATTGTTTGGCAACAAAAGGAAGATACAAGATACAGACGGAATTGTAACACTTAACGTTTCGGTCCTTAATCCCGTTGTTGTACAATAATATGTATTCTGAAGAATCATTGGCTGTTAGGCGCGTAAAATATACCTACTAGCTGTTTATGACGAAAACTGCTCTAGGCATTTTCAAGGGAAACTATAATACTATAATACTTATATCCAGGCCTTTTTTTTCACGTCTTTTTTGGGGCACGCTAATTCTCGAAAGTTGTAAGTCCATAATTTTTTGTACCCCCACCCCATTCCTTGCCACTGTGTTTTGAGGAATTATTTTTTATTGTTTAAAAACATAATATCTTTGGAAATAAAACGTGAACTTATATTTAGGTGAGTAACAATATAACAAAGTAATCTTTCGTTGACAATATACTTAGCCTAAGGTAGATACATAAATTTTAACCAAATCATCATGAATCTGTTTTTTTTTAGTTTTTTTTTTAGTTTTTACTAAATAAAAACTGTAATATTCACACTGGGGATTCAATTAAAAGGAATTTCGTCTTATAATCAGGCATGAAATAACTTCTATCTGTTTGTGTCCCTTGGGAAATTAATGTCTATCGTTCTGCCAACACGTACAGCTACCAATGAAATTATTCTTTTGGTGTCACATGAAAAATAAGGAGCTAAACGAGGATTTGTTGGTTATGGAATTGGATTTGGTGTTATGCGTCACATTAATAATTTTGTGATAATCTTTGAAGATTTTTTTCGTTTAATCAATATACTTTTAACAGCACATGTGCTGTTGTGTTTCCTTAATCCTTCTATGGTTGGCAACGCACCTAACATCAATGTGGACCCTCAGCCTGTCTGTCGACCTAAACATATAATATATTTTAATATGCGTTTAAATTCTGTTTGTAAAAAACATAGGTTATATCTGCAATGTCATCTTTTTAGTGTGACTCTATAAACATTGAAAGCAAAAGTTTCTTAACTAATAAAGCATGTTAACTAACTCCAAAAACAACGTAAAAGATTAATCTCTTCGCGACGTTTCTAATCTAACACGGCTTTTAAGTAAGTCCAATAAGTAGATACGAAGTCATTAGCGACGTTTTAGAACTATCCAAAACTACTCCAACTTCTTCGTGTAGTTCGTTTTTCCGAATAGTTAGGAGGCTATGTATCTTTGAATCTTGTTACCCTAGACAAGCTTTGACATAAGCAAAGTCTGTATATAAGACTCTAGAAACTTCGTTTGGTTATAAGACCTTGTCGATGTGTAACATCTTATTGGAACGTGTTACAGGAAGCCGGGGTTTCCAGAACGCGCGTCATTAGATTTGTCCAATGTCACCGCAGTATTACAAAAGTGAAGTATTAAAAATTTATAAAGATGCCAGCACAAAAAGTGGTAAAGTTTTTATTCGCCAGACTCATGTTTAAAAAATTCATTTTCTAAATTGGCCTTGCCTGGATCGATCCCAAAAACCTTAAGTCAAATCACTAAGGCAAGTCCCTTCCTTAACCATACGACCGAAGGGTTCATCAAATTTCGTACTCTATTTCCAATTTGAACTATTAATTGCCCGTCAATATCAAAACCAAACTGTGGGGGCAGACGGTGTGGCGACGAAACCGCGACACAACATCGGCTGTTTACTTAACAGTAATTAATCCAATAAAAAAACAAAGCCACATACAAACTCACATCATTGATCCAGTAACGTATACGACCAAAAGAAAGTAAGAATGATTTCCTTCTAAGAAATAATAAAAACTACAAATTACGTACATCGAATTAGGGGTCACAACTGTATAGACGCTTGGGTTAGAATGTATAGAATTAGAGTTCTTTACATTCAAAATATTTATCAGAAGTTGAAAGGGTTGACGATAAAAGAAGATTAAGACAAAAAAACTATGTCTGGTCTTCGAAACTACCAAAGGAATTTCAAAGAAAACACGTCGGAAGCAAAAGTCATTGTTTAAAAATATTTTAACCTAATATGTATAAGGTTGTCATAATTAAAAATATAATATTATAATGTTTATAAGATAGAAAATTGTCAGCAGCAGTTTTCTTACATTAATTTAGAAGAATAAATGTTAAGGCTGTCCGAATGGATCCCAACATGATAACTACAATAGTTATCATGTTGGGATCCGTCCGCCCCTCCGTTATGCAACGAATCCTTAAAGTAAAAACCTACAAGAGATAATGGAAATAGAATTATAAGTATAAAAGCATACAGTGCTAAGCAAGCTTCGCGATATCCGTTATATACTTAGTAATGTATTATACGTAGTCAGGTATTCAAATAAATCTATATTCTATGAACTCGGTTCGCGTCTCGCATCCATTTGTTGAACACATTTCCCGGATGCTGTCACGAGCACTCGGAAGTGTGTGGCTAACAATACATCACGGCTAAGTGCGCGAACTTAGTTCGTGTTCAAAAAAATGTATCATAATTCTTTAAAACGTCTTTTTTACACAGACAAGTTTATTTATTAGGAGCTTTAGACATTAAGAGTAACAATTCAAAATAATCACATTTTGAAATAAACAATAGATACTTGAAATTATCATTGGAATTTTCATTTCTCAATCTCTAAAGGTGTGAGTTTCACCCTTATTCCATTTTGGACATATTTTAATGCACATTTTTATTTATGCATTTTTAATCTAGGCCTTAATCTGGTTAAAATATCCACATATGTATACTAATCTCTACATCATCATCATGATAATCTCAGCCGCAGGACGTCCACGTGCTGGACATAGGCCTCCCCTAGGAATTCTCCAATAGGACCGGTCAGAAGCAGCCTGGATGCACCGTTGACCCGCGGCCTTTATCAGGTCGTCTGTCCACCTTGTGGGTGGACGTCCTACGCTGCGCTTGCTGGTACGTGGTCTCCACTCGAGAACCTTCCGGCCCCAGCGGCCGTCGGCTCTCCGTACTATATGCCCTGCCCATTGCCACTTCAACTTACTGATCCGCCGGCTTATGTCGGTAACTTTCGTACGTCTACGGATCTCCTCATTTCTGATTCGATCTCGCAGTGTAACCCCGAGCATAGCCCTTTCGTGAGCGACATTGAGCTTCCTTACGAGGCCCATAGTTAGAGACCACGTTTCCGCGCCATATGTCATCACCGGCAACACACAATGGTCGAAAACCTTTGTCTTGAGACACTGAGGAATTTTGGACGAGAAGATGTCTCGGAGCTTCCCGAACGCTGCCCATCCGAGCTGGATTCGACGATTGACCTCCCTCTCGAAGTTGGCTCTACCTAACTGGACTGTTTGTCCCAAGTATATGTACTCGTCAACAACTTCGAGAGTTGAGTTTCCAACTGTTACTGGGGTAGGCACAACATGGACATTAGACATAACTTTCGTCTAATGTCAATAGACATAGACAATACAAAGTATAATACATAAGTATAGTCAATAACGGACTCGTTTCTTAAATTTAAAAGAAATATGTACTCGAAATAGTAAAAAAAAACTTTCGTCTTGTCCATATTCATCTTAAGGCCCACCCTTTGAGTAACTCGGTTGAGGTCTTCGAGCATCGTGCCGAGGCCGAAGATGAGTGATATACTCGTCGTTAACATTGATGCTAAGTCCTTGCCATTCTAGGAGCTTAATTGCATCTTCCAAAGCGTCAGTTTCGGGAATCTTTACATAGTATAATATAATTTGAAGTTTCCGCGTCTACCTGTTTGTATAGCCGCTTAGCAACCTTACCACTCATCCAACGGACTCGTCAACGGGCAGTCAGATAACCATCGTGAAATAACGGTAGTATTTCGGTGATTCAGTCATTTATATCATTTATTTTACCAAGGTCTACAACGCAATTGTATGGTTATGTTGTAAATAGAAGACGTAAACTGTGTAGATGGTAGCATAAAATGGACATTACATTCGGAGCTTTACATTAAAAGTAGAAAAATAATTTATACACATTAAATAAAGGGTAGTTTCAATTTCCATTAAAATATACAAAAAGTAATTAAGGTTTTTCCATTGTAATCCGCATAAAAGTTTGAACCATATTAGGAAAAAAGTAATGAATAAAATATGAAAAAATGTTGGCAAATATGCGGACAGATTGAAGCCGTCGCGTACAATTTTTCAATCGGAGCAAGTTATTTAGAATTGCTAAGTTAATATCATCAAACATCCAGGGCACGATATATCAGTACATGCCGCGTGCAGACCTCTGGCAGAGAGCCAGTCTATTGCTTCCAATTGACTTATTGTCTGATGAATGCATAAATGTTTAGGTCAAATTTGTACTGATCTCGTATGACATATTTTTAATTAGAAAATATACTGGAAATATTCTAATGACCTACATGAAACTTTTCTACATCATCGCTATGGTTTCCCGTAAGTCCCATCAGTCCCTTTTTTTTATCGAGGAGAAATCCTTTTACCGATCATATCGACATACCGACATACCCCTGCCGCCTAGCAAGCGGCAGGGGTATGTGGGGGTCGACCAGCATACTCCGCGTGCTCACGTAGCAGGCAGAACTGGCCCCTACCCACTAAAGCTCCCCGGTGTCTCCTTGCCCATAAGTGGGGAGTGGACGGGCTCTGCCGAGGCAACTGCTCCGACCCACCCCCCTCGGGCGGCCTAGCCATTGCTGGCTCGGAGACACCCGAGCAATCCGCAGACGGAGTGGACCCGTGCAGGCACACACAACTTGCCAGCTGTGTGCGCAGGTCCCCGAGGACATTTGAAGACGGGCTGGTGCCCGTCTTCTCCTGCCCGGCCGTCTGCAACATGTTAATGGGGGACTCAATGGACACCATGATGTCCATTGGCTCCCCCACCTCCAGTGTGGGCGGAACAAGTCCCGCCCAACCACCAAAATGAGCAGGGGACCAGGGGCCACCCTAAGGGCCTCCCCGCCAGGGGAACCTCAACTGTGTGCTCCGCCACGAGCTCCGCAAGCTGAGACCGCTCGGAGCACACCGGTGTGGGCCTTCTTGGTCCCCTACGCCAAGAACTGGCGAGGGTAAGCCCCCCCACCACGACAAGGTCATGGCCCACCTAGGGGGGGAAGTCCCATCAGTCCCACGGTTAAGGCATCATATGGTATCTTTAGTATATACTTGCGACCCCCTGCCGGGTTTGCACGGGTTAATTTTCCACAACAGCAGGTGGTGAAGCGCTGGCGGGGATGGCTGCATCGAACGAGTTACGTTGTCGCGTCGCGTTGCTGCGAGACCGCTTGAATTTATTTTCTCGCGCGTAGTTTTTAATTTACGATAACTCCTAAGATATTCATTAAAAGTGTATGGTGTAAAGGGCTATTATAATGTGTATGAAATGCTTAAGATAACTGAGGTATTTAATTTGATAATTATTAATTTTGTATCCGTCTAAACAGATTTTCCCAATATCACTTTTTTTTTTCAAGTTAGAATGGGTATAGTAAGCTATTCTTAAAGGATATACATAGACAAAAACTTCTGAATGGATTTTGATGAAACTTTATACAATATACATATATCTATTGAACATATAGTTTTAAATCTACAATAATACACTCACCTTGACCTTGAACGTATTTTTTTGTATTTATGCGCGTACGAAGCCTCTAACAAGAGCTAGTGAAACGACTAAGGACAAATAAAGGAAAAAGTTGTATTAAGTTTTATCTAGAACTGCTGAAATCCGAGTTTCTCAAAACACTCGTTCTTTGTGAACGCTAATCTTTATCGCGGAAAACGCTGAGAGAAGTGACCCGTGTTTGTGTCGTAGGTTGGCGAGTGGCCAGAACTAAAACTGAATTTAAAGCTGTCCCGATATTGCGAATGAGATTACAAGGTATACTGTTAACTTACAATTTGTTGCAAGACTCCTTTCAGAAAAGATTAAATTTTGTAAAAAAGTTTAAAGTTTATTTTTATAAGAAGTTTAACTAAGTTCGTTGGAATCCCAGTCGGGTTTCCATTGCTGAATTTTTTCTATTTGATTTCACTGCTATTCCCAAATGCATTTTCCTCCAATTGTGGACAAAATACACGATGACAACCTTGTAATTAGGTAGTAGGAAAATTTGCAAAATTCTATCTGCTAGAAATATTATAAGGACATTGGCTATTATAAAGGAACCCTATATAAAAATGTATTTAACATAATATGATAGGTATTTCAAGAAAAAACGACTTTATTTTGTAACAAAGTATTTTGTTACAATTTCACAATAATATTGTTTAGTCATCAGAATTACAGTGTGTAATTTATAAAAATGCGTGGACGAATCGCCTATTTGTTCTTGTTTCTGAAAATTTCTAGTCTTTTAAGGGGCTCAGGGGGCTTTTTAGTATATTTAAAAAGAAACAATCTCTACCTAATGGGCTATAGCTGCTTTAATTTCTCGTATTTTTAAAAGAATCCAGTAATTTAACTAATCGCTTTTCATCCAATATAAAAACGAAAAAATACAACATATCTAAAACCTTTTCACAAACGTTTTTATACGTTTAAAATAGAGATTTTTCAGAAAATTCGTGCATGCAATGCAACCGCGTTGCAGAGCGTATCCAATGACGGTCATTTAAACCTTCCGCAGACTAGAATAGTCGCATTTAAATAGACAAAACAACGGCTTTATTTTCTACTGCAAGTGTTATTACTTGCACATTCTGTTGACAAGTATGTACGAGTGTGATAATACAGTAGTAGTAAAATGGGAATAGAAAATTTTGTTGCTGCTTTAATGTACAAAATTACAAAAATATATATAAGAATAATGAAAAATAAGTGTTCAAAATTACACTGAAAGTTAATACAATTTTAGTATTCATACTAGCTGGTGCCCGCGACTTCGTCCGCTTTGAAAAAGAAAATATATGAGTAATTACTGTACCCGTGCGCCGTACACCGCCATCTGTTAGATTTTTGTGGAACTACAGACAATAAAAACAAATTTGTCCGCGTTGAAAGAGAAAAAGTAGCCTATCCTGTGTCCTGTATGTCCAAATGTTTATCTACCAAGTTTCATGAAAATCAGTTAATTCGTTTCATAGAGTTATGGAGGAACATACATACATACATACAGAAAAAATTTCTAAAAATCGTCAATTTAGTTTCAGTATTTCACCTATAAACACGATATCTCTGAAAACAAAGTAACTTACTCCATGACCGACCCTTACAGATTTATTATTAGTATTGATTAAGACCTGGATAGTAATAGGATTTCGTTTTCTTTGTGTTTTACCAGAACACATTCTTCTTCATTTATCTCTTTTTGCCCTATTCGCTCTTGACTCTTTTTGTGTGATAGATGATCATTGCGACGGAATGAGCTTGCAGTAAATACAGTACTTAGTCTACAAGTGCTAAGTTTTTAAGTGGATACCTTTAAAAAAATAATTGTGTTTACATACATATGTTTTAGCATTCGGTGTTGCTCATTTAGATGAACCTAATCCTTCACTGTCATAATTAGTAAACGAAGGAAGAAATTGCGTGGGTTCTCTGCAATTAACATTTTCCCAAGTAAATTAACTCCGAAATGGAATATTACGATTTCGGTGGAACAATTTTTTTTGAATCAATATGAGGGACGTCGGTTCTAAAGCCTGTAGTATCGTAATTGGTTATGCAAAATATCTTTAGAAAAGAAAGAAGTCGGGATAAGCTATGAGAGATACATTATACCCCTCAAGCACACGTTGAAACATAACTGGTTGCGCCGTGATCGAATAGTTGGCTGTCAAGTCCTTTCTTTCTTTCACCTATTACCCACCTTCCCAATAATTGTGGCCCTCACATTTTTCCCTTTACCCGCTTACCAAAAAATAATGCATTGCGACCGATGACCGCGCCGCGAGAAGAGGTAAAGAAGAAAAGACACGCGCCCGCGCTTGAGCTGTGTTTCCGCGCCTACAAGGAGTTTATCCGCGCCTTAACTCGATCTCGGAAGTGAAGTGAATTCATCCGCGCCTTATCGCTGAACATTTGAAATACTATAGGTATGTGAACAGTGTCTGCCAGTTGGACATTTAGAAGATCCTGCAGGAGAGCGCACCAGAGCACCGGTATAAGGTACGTGCATTTCCTTCTGCTACATATCCTGTCCTTTCAGACGGTCATACTGTTCGCTTATAGCCGCAACCAGATACAGTCCACTAAATCGCTAATAGGGATTCATGGCGTGATTCTGTCGCAATCCCGCCGCAACGAAATTTAGATTTCGTCAACCCCTTTAGGGGTTTTCACCGCGCCTTCAATAACAGTACACAATGATAAATTAATGTTTTTTGACGTATTATTTGTAATAATTTCCGGAATATGATTAAGAATCTCGATTTACTAGAACTTTTACCTATTTTACAAATAGGCCATTGTGTTGTTTATTCTGATTTAGTTACTCTCCAGCGAGTTCTTATAAAGTCTTTTCACTATAGAGTTTTTAGATATTTTTTTTTAAATGATAATTTTTAGTTTTATATTGTAATAACCATATAATCCAAATATGTAAACTGTTTGTGCTTTAAAATATTTTACGGAAAATTTAGTGATAAATTTTAAAAAAATCGCTTAATTAAATTATTATTGTACCTATTACATACGAATATGTTACAGGAAAAATAAACGTGAAACCTATCATCAATGCTATTCTTCGAAATGGTTTTTTGATTGAACTATTCTTAGAAAAATACTTTCAATAATAAATTAACGAATACTGCGAATCGACTGTCGATAAAGTTGAAAACAATAAGCTGAAGTGCTCGAACCTGAAAACAATATCGAGCCAGTAGCGTGGGAAGCGGTTGACATGACGACTGCTGGGACAAACGGATGTTCAACTGGCGTCAGCAACAAAAAGCCTTCTATAAAACTTTACCAATAATTCACTGCGTCCAAGATTTTGTCCGTCGATTACGCTGTTCAGTTTCTTATCGAAATTAAATTTGAACAATATGTTAGAAACTCAAGAACAAACCTCCGGCGATGTTCAGTAAATGTGTTTTTATTTATTTAAATGTGATAATTTTATATTAGTTATTCTCACATATTCTCACTCGAGGGTACGTTTGACCCTTATCATTTATCTATCCTTATAGAATAAAACAAGAAATGTAAATGTGGAACTAGATGGTGCTGTGTGGAATGTGTGAAGATATTTATTATTATTTTATTTTCTTTTTTTATTTATTTATTAAGAAATTCACATCAAATTAGTAATACTTTAGATTACCCAAAACTAATAAGTTTTTTTAAGAACTATTAGTGAGTAGGGAGTGAGGGGAATTTCGTACAAGAAATCTAGTCACAAATCATAATTAACAATAATGATTATATTTATTTTGATCCTACAACATATCTACTCAAATCTAATTTAAAAAAATCGAGCAATATTCTGGGTAATACCTAATCAATACTAATAATAAATCCGTAAGGGTCGGTCATGGAGTAAGTTACTTTGTTTTCAGAGATATCATGTTTATAGGCTCTATACACGATACTGAAACTAAATTGACGGTTTTTAGAATTTTTTTCTGTATGTATGTATGTATGTTCCTCCATAACTCTGAAACAAATTAACTGATTTTCATGAAACTTGGTAGATAAACATTTGGACGTACGGGACACAGGATAGGCTACTTAATATTTTTCAACGCTGACGAAGTCGTGGGCACCAGCTAGTACCTAATAATTTTAATAACCTGAAAATAAAAACATACCATGCAAAAATAATCCCTTTTAGAAATATCCTTTATCATAAGTAAGGTACCAGTAGATTGGTATTATCTGTGCATAATGTAGGAAACTGTGTGGCAACACTGTCGGTGTTTACTTAAACCTTACAACGACGGACGATAAAATCTTCAATCTCCCGACTTTAATGCATCAATGTCTCGGCTCATCCCATACTATTCAATAAGGAATTCCTCTATTTCACGGCGCATTAGTCTTTTTCATCGTCACGCTTAACTCAACGGCTAAAGTGTATTAATGATTTTCATGTCATTGTTTTCTAGTGATAAGTCATTGAAAACATGTTTCAGCCATATTATCAAAATCGCTTCGTCTTTCCATACTTTGCCTTCATTAGACCACGGACAGATCTAGGTATACATTATATTTGTATTGTAGAAAAAGAAAGCTAGAAATGGTACTAGTATGTACAAGAAAAGTAATTCATATTTTCGTGGATTATTTTTAAAAAAATATATAACAATAACAATACAAGTTACGTATATAATCTTTCAACAATAAGTTTATGTACTTGGATATTTCTACATGCCGAAAATATGTTTTAAATGCGCTGTAAGACAAATAGTCACACACAGACACACGCACACATGAATCGATTATTTAAAATTAATATAGGTTTTCTTAATTTTTAACTCTGTAATTAGAAATTTAATGCTGTCTCAATTGTATGTTATTGAATATTGAAAAATTACTCACCTCCGTCAAAAGGGAAATGCAATATTTAAATGACAAATAACCTAAGGAAGTTTTCATTGAAAATTATATAAACAATATTTTGTTACATTGTATTTCGTAAATACACAGCTTTTCTGCAATAAATTTCCCTGTTCTAAATTACTTTTCTTAGTAATTAATTTTGTTGAAACTTTGAAGACATATAAATTAAATAAATTTAAAATTGTTATTTCTATCCGGTTTTTCATTATGTGTGCATTTATGTGCAGAATAAAAGCCACACAGAGAAATGTACATCTCGCTCGACAGGTTCCAAGAAAATGCCTTCTTCCTTTATGAAATCTACCGAGAATTCTCACAAACTGTTATTGCAAGTTAAGGTATGGTGTAAGTATAAGAATAGCGAGTCGACTTATTAATATACAACTAATTAATTTACTAACATCGTCATCGATGTGATTTTTTACACTATCAGCCTCATGACGTTCACTGCTGGACATAGGCCTCCCATAGTTTCCCAATAGGACTGGACCCACCGTCGCTAAAACTATTACGCTTTTAAAACAAAATAAAGGATGTTTAATGTCTGACCATTTAATAAAATTAAATCAGTAATAAACCTTAATATGCAAATATTATAAATGATAATAATACAATAAAACTAGTTTGTTTTTTGATTGAACGCGTTATAAAAATGCCAATCGGATTATAAAAATTCTTGAGAATCATCGAGAAAAATAAGAGCCGACATTTGAATTAAAAAGCGTGTGAAACCGCGGGACATCGCCAGTAAAGCAGAAGAAGTATAGTGAATTGTGGTAGTGTGACAGGAAGGGAAGTAAGATGGATGTCGAAAAGTAAAGACAGTAAACTTTGTTTGACCGATTTGAATGCGGTTTTCACTGATGTATTGTAGCAGCTTCGCGTAACATTTTATTTTTGTTTCATTCCAATCGATTTACAAACAAACAATTTATGCGGTATTGTAATTTGGATATTTTAATTTGGAAAAGCGATGTTAGAAGTTTCCACGAAGATTGTCATAAAGTTGTGCGACTTGAGAGAATTAATATAACTTTAATAATCTCATTATAATTTTTTTTAGTTATACCACTTTTATTTTCTGACCACCATAAATGCTGTCCCACATAAATAAATGATCCATAAATCCATCCATAATGATACCATAAATGATCCACCACATTCGGTTTATATTTCTTTATTCTCATTAAATCTTAAAGCTACTTGAGAGCTACATAAGCTTAAGCTACAAAATACAAATACAAAATACAATATAACAAAAGACTTAATTAAGCAATGAAACATTAAACAGGCAGACAAAAGTCACTAGTTTTAAACAATATTTTGTTACTGATTTTTTATCATACACATTATAGGTACTTGTCGCTATTAAGTTATGTCAGCACCGCTAACAATGACAACGTAACCTTGCAATGTTGAGTAAATCGGGAATGTGTGAACAAGTTTGCCTCCTTTCTTGGGAAACTTTTTTTTTCGTGCAGCTTTTTTAACTCGCAACTAAACGTGACTGAAAGTTATTAAATTTTCAATGAGCTTTTGTTTTCTGTTTGCTCATACAACTCCATTACTGCGATGAATGTCTGGAAAATTTTATGAACAGGTCAAAGTTAACGAAGGGGTAAGGCGGTTCCTTTGCGCGACTAACCTAATAAGTAAAAACAATATTTTACGTATACATACTGTAATGCTGCTGGTTTAATTGGGAAAACTTTAAGCGGCAGCGCAGTTGAAACTTTTTGAAGCTTTAATAAAGGAATAAATTACAGTTACGAGCATAATATTGTTGCATGCATTGAATTGCAGATTGCTACGGAATACAGTTTGCACAAATTTAACGAAACTTTACACGCCCTGAACGTACGAGGGCCTAGTTAAAAATTTCAAATTAAGAACAGAAACACTTTTTTCTTACGTAAATTACATGGAAAGCGACCATCGTTTTTAAGTTTTTAATGTGATCATTGTACATTACATGCTGATGAGACCATTTTGGTACACTTTTCTATAAATTATATAATACCAATATTTTACAATGTACCAAATAAACATTTTTTCTTTCTTTCTTTCTTTCTTTCTTTCTTTCTTTACAATTTATTAAATAATACACTTTGCGATTTACGCTTAACATTATATATTTATTCCATAACTAGCTGGTGCCCACGACTTCGTCCGCGTTGAAAAATATTAAGTAGCCTATCCTGTGTCCCGTACGTCTAAATGTTTATCTACCAAGTTTCATGAAAATCAGTTAATTCGCTTCAGAGTTATGGAGGAACATACATACAGAAAAAAATTCTAAAAACGTCAATTTAGTTTCAGTAACATGTATAGAGCCTATAAACACGATATCTCTGAAAACAAAGTAACTTACTCCATGACCGACCCTTACAGATTTATTATTAGTATTGATTGATTATTTGAATCGAATTGAAACACTTTCTCTGAATATGTTTCTCAAAATTTGTAACTCAATTTACACTTTTGTAATAAACTACAATTAATGACAAGTTTAAATGTTTATTATCATCGAAATGATATATTATTTATGCATTTGCTTTTTAACAAATAGAACTAAATAATTAAAAGTTTATTTTGAACATCCATGAATATTGAACGTAAGTGCATAATTTTCGCATAGATTAAAAGTTTTCGCAAGTTTACATGATTTCCGAAGGCTTCCGCGGTTAGCGAGACGAAACTTTGAAACTACATTGCATTATTATTGCAATTAAATAACTATTAAACTTACGGATAACAATGTTGTCTTATAACACCCTGTGTTTGAATTTCGTTAAAAAAAATATTAACAAATTCAAATGCTAAGTTTTCTTTTTTTCATGAGGGTTGTTAATAATCATGGCAGTTTAAGTGGTACTTAAGTACTAATTAACACGCTTTTCCTCCATAAAAACACTACTTGTATTGACATTATTTTAAAACACATTACATGTAAAATAAGTGACACTTTATTTTGCAACTTTAAAATTTTCCAAAACGATTTTGTTAATGTTATGTTGTTTCAAGTTGCAGGACACAATGCGTTTCATAAATTTTTGGGAAGCCTATCTCCTGTGATACATCCTGAGTTTCTTTCGGGGTTTCTTCTCAGGATCGTCATCTTGGCTTTTTTCCGAAACCCTGGTAAATTTAAATTAAAATTTATAATGACCATCATAAGAGTTTCTTGGAGAAACCTAACTGATAAATAAATATTTTGATTTTGTTTTTGATTTTATAGGTGACGGTAGCCACCTACTATCAAGTAAATCCTTAACCCGTCTTACGACCTTTACATAAAGAAGGTACATTCATTTAAATACAAACAGTTGAAAATGAAATTAAAACTACCATCAATGACCTTATTACGTATTATCAATACCGGACTACTTATATTATCATTACTTTTGGATTACCCATCGCAATGTTGTTCAATACTTTGCTCCGCCTCAGTAAAAGGTTAAGATTACCTTACTCTGTGTTGATATCAAGTTTCACACGGCCCTGAGCAATTTAAATGTACTAACACACAAATTGGACGGACGGGACACGGCTTGAACGTGTGTAACGATCATTTAAGAGCCCAGTAAGCCATTCCGTTAAGTCATGACATGACAAATAATTTTCAGTTAAGGCTTCTACCCATTACACCGTACCATACCATGACCGTGCCAAGATCGTATCAGACACGAAAAGCAACACGACACGCTCTACTATGCCCATTGAAACGGATCGACGGCGTTTTGTGCCCGTATGTTGCCCGTATGATGCCCGTATGTTGCCCGTATGATGTCCGTATGTATGTTATCCGTATGCAACATCCACCAAAACCGATAGGAATCCGTTCCACTGTCGCATGCGTATCAGTGTTGCGTGGACGTCTTGGAGTGTTATCAAGTTTTTAAATAAAATAGGTAATGGCTATTAGAAAATTAACAGTTAGAAAACTGGCAATGATTGCCATAATATTGGATGAGGAAGAAGAAGAAAACCAAAACACTCGACGCTACTGGATTCACGATTCTATAAAAGAACGAAAAACTGAAGGAGTCACGGCTCGCCGCCTGCGCGCAACGGTTTGACAACGTTGCGTGTCAGCACCGGCAAAACCGGCAGCTCCGTGCATGGCACGCGACGGTGTTGGTCGTTGACGGAACGGTCTAGTAGGAGTGGTATCATACTTTTCAATACAAAGAATATAATTTTTCCTGACACGTTCCTAGCACGGTCATAGTATGGTACGGTGTAGTGGGCAAGAGACCTTAAAACCAAAGCGTACTAGGAAATACAGAGTACTAGGAGTACATGCCGATGTAGATATTTGAATAATTGTTGCAGTTGTATACACAAGTTTGTAACTAAGCATACCTGTAACAGCTTGTACAGTGTTTGAGTAATTTAAGTCTGTGTGTTACATATTGTTTAAGTTATAAGTTAAGGCGTGAAAGAGTAACAAATAAGCAAACTCAGTTTTTCATTTATAATAATATTTATTAGGTATAATCTAAATGTTCAAATAAGTATTAGACTTTTATTTTAACGAATATATCTAATATATAAAATTCTCGTGTCGCGGTGTTTGTTGCCAAACTCCTCCGAAACGGCTGGACTGATTTTGATGAAATTTTGTGTGCAACATCTATTTTACATACCCATAAATGTTAAGGGTGGTTCACCCCAAAAATTTATTTCTTATATTTGGCAAAACAACGTTTGCCGGGTCAGCTAGTCATATTATATGTACACGAAATTTAAAAATAGTATATGATACTGGAAATACGTATCAAATACACTCTCAAATACATGTAAGCATATTTTATATTATGTCGATGACATGACGTAAAATAGTGATAAGACTATTCTTCAATCTTAACATTTGTATTACACACAGAATTTCTTCTTGTCTGAGAGTACCTCGAGCATAAAGGAAATGTGCACTTAAAATGTTAAGTCAAAATCGTAAAAAAGCCCGGTGTTGTTGTTCCAACACGATAAAACTAGAGGCGAGTCGTAACAAAGCGGGAATTAGACGGGAAAATTAAATTTATTATTTCCTATGTCGGCTCTAAATTGCTGCAAATGGCTGGCGAATTACAGAAAACGTTGAGGTCAACTCCAAATAGAAACCAACTACGCTCGTGTGACATTTTTACGCGCAGTTAGAGAAGTATTCTAACTCTGTTTCTCTTTATTAAAACCCAATTCAAGTTAATGGATTTTTTTTATGCCAAATCCTTCTACTGAATGTTCAATATGTAGCTATGTAACCATACATATACACTTACGTGAACACGTATACATACACATAATTATAATTATATACATAAGTTATGTTATTTGTACCATCAATGTTACAAGTTATCCTTATCCTTCCTCGTTTATCCCTCTTTCCATAAGTGAAAACCGTATTAAAATCAGTTGGGTGTTTTAGACAGATTACCTAATGAAGGAAATGTTATGTGTCAACCGTAATAGATAGATATATACCATCGCGGAGTTTTCTTTGGGATTATAGAACTAAAATTCTCTAGAACTTTGTTAAAATTTCAAAATGTTAAATTTAAAAAACACTCTAAAACTAAAATTAATCATTTTGATGTATTTCTTAAAGTTTAGCCTACGTAATCAATCTAACAATAAATTTATTTTTCGGCGACTTTGTTGTGCATATAAACTTAATTAGAATTTATTATATACTTACATACAACTTAGCGGCCATAGAGACAGACGCGGAAAGCGACTTTAAATTTGTACTATGTAATGAAGAAAAACAGGTAATCCATAAAAAGCTACAGAATTTTAATTTATTTTAACAATTCCTGTACTATGTCGGCAGGGTGTTTTGTTGGATTTTTTTCACCACTCAATGCACTCGCAGTGTAAAACAAAAAGGGTCGCTCAACTTCCGAGTGGCACGTTATTGCTTCCTCTCTAGTGGAGTGCTGGGACATTTTCTGGTGTGTGCGGCCCATCTATTACCTACAGCGTTGCGTGT
This sequence comes from Synanthedon andrenaeformis, assembly GCA_936446665.2. Lineage (NCBI taxonomy): Eukaryota > Metazoa > Arthropoda > Insecta > Lepidoptera > Sesiidae > Synanthedon > Synanthedon andrenaeformis. Next base: position 1,030,994 of record OW387779.2, on the reverse strand, counting down.
AGTGGTAACGTCATTACTAAAGGCTTGCTTGGGGCTTTTATGCTGATTAGAAATCATTCCTCATTTGCTCCCTATGGAGGCGTCCGTTTTTTTATGATAATGTCAGGCGAACAGGCAGACGCGTAATTCGATGAGGTACCACCTCCGAACATGCAGCACAAACAGATGAGCAATGAACATAATGAAATAACAATTACAAGATACTTAATTATTATGTTATACACACATTGTCATATCAGCATAAGTGCTGTTACTTCAAGAGTGAAATAGAGATCTTTCACTGTTATGCCATACAAGAAAAGGATAATCAATCCGGTCAATGCTACAAAAACTTATCGCCAAATATTCTGACCAGTTTAGGAAGGTGAAGTTAAGAACTTAATAACAAAATAAACTTTATAAAGATGCTTTGCTTGCTTTATTAACAACATAAATAATACACGCTTTATACCTAACCAATTGCTCAATAAATAAAGAGTTTGATTTGATTAAGATAACCTTGAGATATGTGAAAATCAGCCGGAAGTCTGGCTGACAATCCTGGTGGAAATTCAGGGCCACCATTTGAGATGGCCATATTGAGAAATAGGTTCGCTCACACAGTCATCACGTATTTCACAGTGTTATTATTAAAAAAGCAGTTAGTAACTGCCGTTAGTTATAATTTCTGTTGAAACGCACTGAAGAGTAACATATAAAATGAAGTATTAAATGAAAAATGTTGTAACATTTTATAATAATTATAGTGTCAATGCGAGATCAATTCAATAAGGTTTTCTCAAACTGCGCCAGTCAAGTTTGCTGGAGACGTAAAAACGCGCCTCACGTACGCGACGGTGTCGTTAACGTCTCTAACGACGTGAACACTTCATGCGATGTCATTGTAAGGGTGACCACAATTCACTTTGGATTACAATATTAGCAAATAAAATTACAACGAAGCTCATATCTATGAAACTGCTCAACAGTTTCATAGATATTCATGATTTGTGAATAAAGTCAATAATTTTATGTTTTATTATAGTGAGCCAGCCCCGGCTTCACATCTATGCAAATTTTTTTCTGAAAATTGTATTCGTTTATTTCTACTAGTAAAAACCGTATGAAATTCAGTTTAGTAGTTTATAAGAAGTTACTGGAGAAACAGACAGAGAAGGACAATAATTACATTATTTTATAATATTATGTACCTATGAGTAGATATACATAGATTTACAGATTTCAGTTAAAAATCTATCATAAAAATGTTTTTGTACCTACTGTAAAAATTATTAAAAAAAAATTAAAATAGCTAATATACATAAATTTAAAAATTTAAGTATAATCAGATTTTGGTAACTGGTAGGTCAGATTTTGGTTTTGGTTAAATAAAAAATAAAAAAATCTTAGACGCTTGCAAACGTGAATGGTGGTCACCCTACTCCCACTCGACCTGGCCGCCAGGAAAGTACACACTGCACTTTTTGCTTGGCTAATGATTCTCATACGATCACCGACTCAGATATAGGTTAGGAAGATGGCCTAGTTGTATTTACTTTGCCTTTGACATTCGCGTTTCGTGCATTGAAGTTTCCAACGTTAATATTTATTTTATAACTAAAGAAAAATATTACGGCAACGTGTTATGATGAAACTAGTTTTTAATCGCGACTTCGTCCGATTATATTTATAACTAGCGGCCTGTTCCCGGCTTCGCCCGGGGTGCATTTTTTTTTTTACGTAAATACCTTCCCTGATTATCCCTCTATCCATGAGTGAAGACAGAATTAAAATCGGTCCAGCCGTTCTCGAGTTTTGCGCTTAGCAACACATTTAGGGATTCATTTTTATATTATAGAAGATATAGTGTTATTTTAGTGTATACTTTAAATGCATTTTATTAGTGTAGGCTTTTGTCAAAATTCGTGGAGTAGCTTTTTTGTGACAGTGTAACATAATAATTAATAATATATCCATCCATACTACATCCAGGCGTCTTAAATATTTGCATTTATTGTATTATTGTATTACTAGATTTGCTCTGCGTCTTCGTCCGCGCTCCTTTTTCTTAGGTTTTAAACATTTATTCAATCTTTATCACTAATAATTTCGAGATGATCCCTCGGGAACAGTAATTTTGTTCTGGATGAAAGGTAAAGGCTTAATCGCTTAAGGCGTGGAAGCAAAATAATAATGAAAAAAAAAATTATTTATAATATTAGTTAGGCCTAGAATTTTTTGATTCTACAATTCGTTAGAATTCGTAGTTCTAAATCTTACAAATTCGTTAGAGGTACTAGTACTAACCAGTCAACTTCTAGGTCCTTTTTGCTACAATTTAATAGGTACTGACAAGTGTAGCATAGTGATCATCAATTATGCATGTTATTTTTAAATGAATCAGGTGTTAGATTATCGCATTCGTTTTATCATTTGATTTGAATAATTGCAACGCGTATACGTAGGGACTATAGACATTCGCACATCGTTACCGCTGTATTGGATTGAACCTGAATTGGTTTATTTGCATTACAGAACTAGTCCCCAAACATGTTCACGGATGTACCTTTCAGTTTATATTTGCGTAACCCGTCAAAACAGTTCATAGAAATCATGCCCAAATAATTTCCTAGAATAAATCAAACTAAACTAAATTTGGACGAAGCTTCAGGACGAATATATCGCTCATACCGTAAGAGAACTGATTATTGAAATATTTGAAAGCGCTAATCTGGAAGTAGTCGTCGTTTTTTAAAAATGTATGTAGGTACTAAAAGAACCAGGAAATATATAAAAATATGATCATCAATATGTTGCACATTCCATGGACGACCAAGGGGACAAACAGCTCAATCCTCAAACAGGTTGCGATTCGAACAAGAATATCCGCCACCTGCTATCAAAGAGTTCTCACTGAGAGAGAGAACCAGAAAACTTGGAGAAGATAGTGATGGTTGGAAAAGTGGATGGCCATAGGTCTCGTTGCCGATCTCCTAGCCGATGGACAGACCAAGTTATGAATCTTACAGACCTTACAGGTTATGGGAAAGGCTGAGGACAGGATGGAATGGAAGCAGCTGATGGTCGATGCTACCAAGGCATTCAGCAATGAAGAAGCCGACTCTATCTATTCCTAAAGTATACCTACAATGACAATAATAAATTGATAGATTGCTTTCGAATTAGTCACCGAGACAGAGACAAAGTTTTCCGTGTAAACATTGTAATGGAATAAATTTTTGCTCTCTCATAAATTTTGACGATGTCGCGAAGCTACGTTTCTTTTGATAAAAAATTCTACTTTAGATCTAGAAGTAGAATTTAATGCTTAAGATTTTCTTGAATAATATTTTATACGTTTGGATTGTAGCCAGGCGCGATGGATATTACAAAAACATTTTACACCGTATTTGTATTTCATTTATTTATTTACAAAGGGAATGTCAACTATAATATGCAAAATTTTATTTCTAATAAAAAATAACAAGAAATAAATTGATGCCTAAATAATACTTAGGCAAAACCAGGATGGAAGTTTATTCACATTTCGCGTATATACCTACATTTTCTACTTAATCTTACTTAATTTTAACTTTTATTTTTTTATTTTATAAAAATTTTGTAGGTACAACAAAGGTGTATTAAATCTTGAAAGTGATTAATTTGTGTTGCATATTACAGTAATCACTGCAGAAAAATATATGTTTTGAAATTTACAGCACTTTGCAGCAACTGTGGTGTTGCTTGTGTAAATAGACTACTGTAGCCACCTACCATCAAGTGAACCGTCAGCCTGAAGACCTTTACATAAAAAGTTTTAAAAGCTCATTTATTACAGTGGACTTATTGTTAGTTTTCATCATCTCAGCCGCAGGACGTTCACTGCTAGACATAGGCCTCCCAATAACTTTCCAATAGGACCGGTCAGAAACAACCTGGATACACCGTCGACCCGCGGCCCTCAACAGGTCATCAGTCCTGCTTGTGGGTGGACGTCCAAACTGCACTTGCCGGTCCGTGGCCTCTACTCGAGAACCTTCTTGCGTCAGTGGCTTTCGGCCTCCATACTAGTATGTGTCCTTCCCACTGCTATTTCAACTTACTGATCAACTGGCTTATGTCGTTAACTTTCCTTCGTCTACCGATGTCCTCATTTCTGATTCAATCTTGTAGTAACCGCGAGCATAACCAGAGGGGCAGAGAAAAACAGCCTGTTTTTTCAGGAAATTATAAGTATGAATTCTGTGATTCACAGTATGTTTCTAAAACTCAGGACATAGATTAAAGAACTCATAAGAACACACACCAATGAATACTTAGCTGAAAGAAATTACTAAAAGAGGATTAATTTCTTAACTTCAATATACTCGTATCAACATATCAGACGCTCAAAAAGGGATATCATAACATAAATTTATGTCACAGCTACACTTATCTAAATCAATTTACGATTAATATTTTAACACTGTCTCCCCGCCCCTTACAAGACAAAGTCCTAACTCTCAAAGAATGCTCAAGATCCCAAATTCCATTGAAATTGAGAAATAATTCGTATTAATTTATATGAATGGCGGGATATGGAATTTATCTCAATTGAATATTTTAAAGAACACGCTATTTTTAAAACTGCAACAATTGAAATAACATTGAAAATCTGTAGGGATCAAAATGCTTATTTTTATATTTATATTCGCTAGTCTTAAATAATTGCCCAGCCTCTGTGTTTTTTTTCTGTTCTAACTCAAGCAACAGATTTTGATGTCGTTTTTACAGGTACTGGCAAAAGCGATAAACGACCAAAGTTTTTTGTGTATATAAAATTTAATATTATGCAAATGTTCTTAAGCAAAATTAATTGAAGCAATACCTCAATATTACATGTTTTAATAGTTGCGATTTTAATTTACAAAATGTTCTAAACTACATACTACTCCACAAAGGGATCTAACAAATTAACCTTCCAAAAATGTCAACCGGCGCTGTTCGTTAATATCATTTTTAAGCTACAGCGATTTGTATAAAATGTTTAAACAGTTTATTTTTGCAGGTCTACTAAAAAATAGCCGTGGTAGCCTCCTGAGTGAAATCGAAAGGTATAGTAACTTAATCCGATACTTTGTCTATACTTATTACCATAAATGTCGAAGGGCGGATTATGTGCGTCTGCGACCATTGCGTCTATTTGAAAAGTTCTTTCACAATTTGAAAGGTTACCTATTTATTTATTTGTGACATTTATTTTATTTAAATGTGCATATGTAATTTAGGATTTTTCTTAATCAAATAAATACGTATGTACTACTGATAGGATTGATAAGGAATTTCTAAAAAAAAAAATGTTAAATAATATATTTTCTAACTTAACATGATGTATGCTATGTTTTAATCAAGGACAGACTTAGAAAAATATTTGCCACTGAAAAAAAAAAATTGAAAAATATCTCAGCAAATAACTTAAGGAATCGCATCAACTTATGAGTTAAGCCCTAGCGTAATGGTTTTAGGGGTCAAACGCCTTCAGTCAAGCCTGGTAACCACGGTCCGACCAATAAACCCCATATTGACCCTTCAAATGGAAACCTATATAACCCTACACACGAGAAACAATTTCACAGAGTATTTAAATACGTACTATAATAATTTTTGTTAAAATTATTGGTTTGAGCATTAAGTGTTAATTTGACGGTGAAATATTGAAGTATTTGTGTTAGCAGAAATTTTATAAACATAGCACATGTGCTGTTAGTTTCGTAGTTGGGTACCTGTGTCCATCTTAAGCCTTAATTTTTGCTTTATTTCTTCCGTAAATTTCAAATTTTCTTCAATACAATTGTGACAGATGACATTTTGACTTCTCTGAGTTAGTCTATTGGCAGGGGAGCCTACAATGCTAAATGTGGAGTCACTCGAGCGTCATGGTCCCCTATTGGATTTTGAAGATTAGGAAGAAAAAAAGGTAATATGATGTTTTCCTTTTTAACGGTGGGGTGAACGTTTGAAGGCGTTCAACAGTTTGTAGACGCTGTATTAAGAAAATTCCTATAAATAATCTTCAAATTAAGAATCAGCACGATCAGGAATTCATTCTGAACCGTCTGTATGAAAATCTGACGCGCTCGAGTATTTCAAAATAGCAATCGCCAAAAATATTTTTTGCATTTTCAAAAACTGCCACGAGCTTGCGTTAATTCAAAAATTCAAAATTCAAAACTTTATTCTGCAAGTAGGCCGCAGGGGGCTCCTTTACATGTCTTAAGTCTACCAGCGCTTCGGAAGGACCATCATTGCCAAGAAGAAGCGCCGCAAGAAACTTGGCAGAAAGTCATAAAAATCAAGTTACATATATATTAAGTATTATTACAATAGCAAAACTAGAACACACTTAACTGGTTAACAATTTGATTTAATTTACTAGGAGAAAGTAAAGGTCTCCGGGTCAAATACCCACTTAGGTACTACGAAGGGCTGTATAAGGTCCCTAATTTAGAGATGTATAGTCTCTAAAGGTCAATATAAATTAAATCTATGGCCAACAGAGGTGTAGAAAGCCTCCAAGGTTTGTGTCAAATAAAAAACAATTAAATATATTATTTAATGATGTCATTTAAAATGATCAAATTAATTTGAAAAATTAGTAAGGCAAGCAAGTAAGCAAACGGCGGACAACGGCAACAGAGCCGGAAAAACCAGACATGGGTTTCACCTGGACACTGCCAAGTCACATTGATCTCTTAATTGGCCAAGTCGTTTCGTCGCATAAGTATTCCTCAACTTTATAATATGCTTTCTTCAGAAGTGCGCTCTTAATGTAAGTTTTAAACGAGTTGTGAGGATATTCCCATACATCTACAGGTAATTTATTATAGAATCTCACGCAGTCTCCCATAAAAGATTTGCTTACTTTCCGTAGACGGAAATAAGGGACAAGAAGCTTGTGCTTATTACGGGTGTTGAAATTATGCATCTCCGACACTTTCGAAAACGATTTAATATTTTTATGTGTATATAATAACACATCGTATATATATTGTGAAGGCACCGTAAGGATGCCTATCTCTTTAAAGCGCTCTCTAAGTGAATCTCGGGATCTAAGGTTGTAGATAGACCGAATCGCCCTCTTCTGCAGAATGAAGATTGTTTTTATGTCTGCTGCCTTGCCCCAGATAAGCATGTTATAAGACATAATGCTGTGGAAATAGCTGAAATAAACTAGCCGAGCAGTTTCTACGTTGGTAAATTGTCTGATTCTTCGTACAGCATAGGCAGCAGAACTTAATCTACTAGCAAGACCGGTAATATGTGGGCCCCATTGCAAGTTACGATCTAAGGTAAGCCCAAGAAAAACAGTCTCATTTACGAGGTTTAGCCTCTCTCCATTTAAGGAAATCACTGTGTTAGCTAGTCTCACATTTGGTAACGAAAATTTAATACATTTAGTTTTAGCTGCATTCAATAGTAGATTGTTTGCAGTGAGCCATTTACTCACATCTGTTAATGTTTTATTGATGTGACTTTGATCTTCTTGTTGTCTGCTAACTTTAAAAATCAGAGAGGTATCATCAGCGAACAACACTATGTCACATTTATGTTCAAGCTGGTGGGGTAGGTCATTTATGTATACTAAAAAGAGAAAAGGGCCCAAAATAGACCCTTGTGGTACACCAAGCTTTACTAGTGATCCACATGATTGCGTTCTATTTATGTCCACTTTTTGAATTCTTCGACTGAGATAGGACGTTACAAGTTTCAGTGCATTTGCTGATAGTCCGTATTGTTCAAGTTTGCTGATCAGAGTCTCATACTCCACGCAATCGAAAGCCTTGGAGAGATCGCGAAAAATCCCTATTGCATCTTGTGAATGTTCCCATGCGTCATAAATGTGCTTCATGAGGCTTGCAGCCGCATCTGTGGTTGACCGGCCTTTTGTAAAACCAAATTGCTGGCTGTGAAATAATTTATTTAAGTTAAAGTGATGAAGCAATTGGTTTAACATAATTTTCTCATACACTTTACTCAGTACTGGAAGCACAGATATTGGTCGAAAGTTACTGGGATCAGAAGAGCTGCCAGATTTGAATAAAGGAATAACTTTACTATATTTCATTAAGTCCGGGAACACACCATCATCAACGCATTTGTTAAACACGACGGCCAGATATGGTGCCACAATATGGATGACAGATTGCATAACTCTAACAGAAACTCCCCAGAGATCCTCAGTATTTTTTAGCTTCAGAGATTTAAAGATCCTAATAATCTCCACTGAATCTGTATGTAGAAAATCAAACTCCAAATGTCTATCCTTTATAACCACATTTAAATATGAAGTAGCCAGAGCAGTGGAAGATTTTAAGTCACGAGTAGTACTTATAGCTATGTCAGAGAAAAAAGTCTCAAACGCACCCGCCACTTCCAAATCTGAAGTCAATATCCTATTATCTATTTTCAACTTAAATTGGCGATTTAAGGGGTTTGATTTGCCTGTTTCTGAATTAATTACATTCCATACTGCTTTAACTTTATTATCAGCTGATTTAACTTTATTACTAAGATAATCAGCCTTGGCGGCTACACAAATCTTTTTAAATAATTTGGAATATTCTCTAACATAATCTATAAATGAGGAGTCTTGACTGTAGCTTTTCATTTCGTAAAGTTCGTAAAGCTTAGTTCTACTCCTATGTATTCCGACTGTCGCCCAGTCACTAAACCTTACCTTGTTTCCGTTTCTTTTGAAAGTCTTTATTTTGAAAATATTTCCAAATTCGCGATTTATTAATATAGATAGGTCCTTATATAAGATATTAGGATCATTATTCTCTGTGTATGGTTCAGGAACCATACTGATAATATTTTGCTTAAATCTTGCTATACGGTCGTCAGTAACGGGTCTGTGAGTTATTACTTTGTCATTAGTCTGCTTAGGTATTTTAAAGATCGCTTTTTGGCCGCTGTGATCAGAATTAAAGCAGTTTATTATTTCTTTATCCGTGGCTTCACACTTGCAGAAAATATTATCTAAACATGTAGCCGTGTTGGCTGTCACTCTAGTCGGTTCCTCAAAAAGATGAAACAAGTCAAATGATTGAAACAGATTCAAAAGTCTTACAGAATGTTCATTTGCGGCGTCTAGTAAATTGACGTTAAAATCTCCACATACCATAATAAATTTAGATAGATAGATAGATAGATATACTTTATTGTACACAGAGTAACACAATAAAAAAATACAAAATATGACATTGTACAATGGGCGGTCTTATCACTAAAAGCGATATCTTCCAGACAACCTTTGGATGGACAGGATTAGTAACAAATAGAACAAGGGGAAATTAGCGGTGTACTACAGGAGACATATACATACATACATTATATACATACGTTGTATATACTTACATAAAATAAAATATTATTTAAAATAAACGACATTGGTACATATATACAATAATATCACATATAAATATAATAATTAAATATATGGTGACAGGAGAATACGGAAAAGCAAAAGTTTAAATGAAATTATTGAGTCAACATTATTGAGCTTTTAACAAGCTTCTTAAAGGCAGGTAGTGATTGAGCTTGTTTTATTGACAGAGGCAATGCATTCCACAAACGCGCTGCTTCAACAGTAAAGGATTTACTAAAAAATGACGACGAGTGAGATGGCATCGCAAGTCTCAGGTTGTCCGATGATCTTAGGCATCTGGTATGTGTGTCACGAAGGAAATCAAAACGCTCTTTAAGATAAGGCGGGGACTTAGGATTAAACAAAATATTGTAAAGTAGGGAAAGTATATGTAAGTTCCGGCGAAGTCTAATAGGAAGCCACTTGAGTTTATTACGAAATTCAGAGACATGGTCATATTTGCGAAGACCAAATATGAACCTAATACAAAAATTCTGGAGCCACTCAAGTTTATCTAGCTGTGCATCAGTTAAATCAAGATAGCTGACATCTGCATAATCAAGTATTGAGAGGAGAAGTGATTGCGCAAGTGCAATTTTAGTGGCAGTGGGAAGAAAATTTCGCAGTCTTCTCAACGAGTTCCCAGACGCAAAAACTCTCCTGCTCAGTTCCCGCATCTGTGAACCTCAGGAGAATTCGCGATCAAGATATATGCCTAGACTTTTTACCTTGTCACTGAATGGAATAGCCACACCGTTAAAGAAAACTGAAGGCAATTGTGACCAATCAACTTTAGATATCAATCTGGAACTACCAACAACAATGACCTGGGATTTATTGGGATTCACGGTCAGCCCATACGCCATACTCCACCGGTGGATAAGTGTGAGATCTGCATTTACAATGCCGATTGCATCTGGCAACCCTCCAACAGGGGACTGATAGTATACCTGCATATCATCGGCATAAAGATGGTAAGAAGAACTAAGCCCTTCAGAAATGGAGTTTATGTATATTGCGAAAAGCATAGGTGATAACACTCCACCCTGAGGTACACCGATAGAGGTACAGCACCATGAGGATTTAGTATCCTCAATACAAGTACGTTGTCGGCGACCACGCAAGTAATGACCGAACCAATCCATTACCGTTGGAGATATGTTAAGAGAGCGAAGAATAGTTAGCATAACGTCAAAGTCCACAGTATTGAACGCATTGCTGAAATCAAGTAAAGTGAGCACAGTAAGTTTCCCATTATCCATACCACATCTAATATCATCTGTGATCTTGACCAATGAGGTAGCAGTGCTACTATTACTACTATTACTACTATTACTACTATTAAAAACTTTCTTTAAGGCATCTTCCATCACTGATTCGAACTGACAAAAATCTGAGGACGGTGGCCTGTATACACACAATATGATGTGATTCTCTAATGCAACACACGAGATTTCAATAACTCGTTCAATGGAAAGCTGAACCACATGTTTTAGTTCTTTACTCCTGTAGTCGTCTTTCACAATAACCATAGAGCCTCCGTGTATTGCCGTTTTTCTGACGAAGGAGCTGGCGATTCTATAATTACAAATGCTCAATAGTAGTTCATTTTGTTTCAGCCAGTGTTCAGTAATGCACATTATACCTACATTTTGAGCTTCGAGGAATAAACCGATTTCAATTTCTTTGCTGGAGAAGCCCCGTATATTTTGATGAACCAAAATAAAACTACCTTGCCTCTCCGCTGTCTCGTGAATTAGTTTAAAGACGGGCGGGCCTCGGGCGGCCCCCTAGCGGTGTGCCCGATGCCACCGCCGCGCACCCGTGCCCTACTTCTATATAATATGTTAATAGTTTTGCCATTGCTAATTTACATTTCTTTTTTAAATACAATCTCGCTTCATTTAGTTACATCCGACTCGTCTGTATTTTAAATGGGAGCTTAGTTTGGGTTCACTTAACATCCACACTTAATCTGACGCGCTCGAGTAGTATTTAAATTTTTACCCCAACCAACCCCAACAACCAAACCGGCAGATTAACACATATCTTATCGGAGACTCGTGGGGTATATACATTGGCAATATCTGACGCGCTCGAGTAACTCCCAAAATCCGCTCTTGGGCTCCCCTACTATATAGATTCTGCGTTATATAATAATTTTATGTTCTTTTAAATCAATAAATATCCATTTTGTTATATACATTCCATTACCCTATCCCTAACTATCCCTATGAGGACTTCTCGTGTTCATATAGTCAGTAGCAACCTACCATCAAGTCGACAGTCGGTACACTTAGATTTACTTAGATACCTTACTAAAAGAGAGTTTAACATAAAGTGTGAAAAATATGCATTTACATTTTTTTAATAATTTAAGCAGTTCATATATAAAATAACAATATTTAATTCAAAGCAATAAAAAAGTAATAAGGAAGTAAGTAACAAGAGTGAAGACGAACTGGGCCTTCTGGTAATTATGAAATATTTAAGATCACTTGAAAACTTGAAACCTCCAACGAAATTGATGGAGCTATTTAAAATCATTATAATCTCTTTTATTAATTATTCAAATTAATATTTCTTTAAAAACATTTTTTTATTCCGAAAAATGTCGTACATAAATTATTTTTGCCAAACTTATATCTGTCATGCTTTTATCAAAAAGGTAATATTTTTGGAAGGTTTGGAACTTTTGCCAGCGTCTTTATTTTCGAGCTCAAATTTTTCAAAATTTTTCAAATAGGCATCTTCTGGATGAGCTCCCTCCATCATAAGTCTCATTCTTCGTTACATAGCTGGATGTTGGCCAAGAGCAAACCCATCTCTAATAATAAGAAAAATAAAAAAAGTTTAAAAAAATCTTGTGAACTTTAATATCTAACGATATTCTAGAGTTTGGAGATTCTAACATCGATGCAATAGTATTCAACTTTCAACTTACTTAATTTGTTCTACTGGTTGTACAATAGTGAGCGCTTCCAGATTCCAAGTAGATACAATGCCTACTGCGACTTTTAAACACGACTTTACGCAGTATTCAATTGGAGTTCTTAAACAGTACTAATGTAAGGTTCAGTTTTGCATGGTGAGATTAGGTAGAAACATTATCCCGGAACGTGTGAAGAAAGAGCTCCCTTTTAAGATGTTTCCAGTCACTGTAATATGGACTTCCTCCATTGTACAGTAACTTCCAGGGTCTGTAGCGTATTTTCCTTTGGACGTCTGCATACCTGCACTTATGCTGCATGTGTCCTCAGGCCACTTACCATCAAGTAGACCACCAGCTTGTCCATAAAAAAATATGACTTAATTTTCCTTCGTAAAAAGTTGGCATAAATGAAACCTTTTTTAAAAAATACAAATAATTTTAACATCACTGTTACGAATGTAAGGTCTAAAAGTTTAATTTTTGTTAAACTTTACTTTATATGACGTACATTCATACTATGTATTGTTATTGGGAGCTGTAACAAATATAGTCCATTTTACACACGTAAATACGATTCTCACATAAAAACGGTTGAAAAAACATAAGATATCAAAGTACCTATCTCAAACGCTATAAAGTTTGCTCAGAATAAAATTACCGATACAAAATGGAAGATATAATGTATTAAGGTATGTTACAAACGAATACGAAAAACACGAATAAAGCTAGAAATTGTGTGTAAAATTTTGATAGCATAATATTTACTTAACAGTTATGTTAAGTAAGATTATGCTATCTTTTATGCTACATTTGGAATGTCATGGTGGAAAGCTTTAAGGAAATAAACCTATAGTTCTGGAAACTTTGTTGATATCCATATGCAATCAAGAGAACCGTTACCCTGCTTATTTATTTACTAATTTATTGGTATAAGATAGAATATAAATAAGCTAGTATAAAGTATAAGTAAACTCTTATTCGAAACTAACTTCATGGTATCTTCCCATCTCTCTCTTCTTGATCTTTTATCCTTAATTTCACTATAGTCAGCAGCACATTTGCAGCACTTGTGGCGAAACTTGCGTTAAAGGCGACGGTAACCATCTACTTTCAATGGACCGTTTGTCTGTCTGACGACCATAACATAATATAAAAAATACCTAAAAATACATCTAACGTATTTGTTAATGTTAAAGTAGTGCGGTAAATACATGTTATATCCTTATCTATATATATATATATATATAAATCTCGTGTCACGATGTATGTTCGCAATAAACTCTGAAACTACTGAACCGACTTTGATCAAACTTCATAAGTATCTGTTATTTGGTCCAACTTAAAAGATAGGATAGTTTATATTTTCTTTTTATTATTATATTTTTTAATTATATAATATTATTAACATAGCGCCATCTGTTGATACTTATTCAATACAGCAATTATTTATCTGTGAGTTCCATAAGATTCTCACAGATGGCGGTTTAAAGTAATTTATCGGCTGGATTGAAAAAAAGCACCCCGGGCGAAGCCGGGAGCGGGCCACTAGTATAAGTATAAAGTTTACTTTTATGGATAGCTCGTACGGATTTATCTACTTTCTGTGAAACCTAGTAACTATCAGACCTTTAATCTTTCACATTCACATTTTAAGTCCAATACGTTGACGTCTTAAAACAAAGATGAATTCCATTTTATATTACACTGTTCGTGTGTAGTATTCTTTATTTTTACAACGCGAGCAGCTTCAAGTAAATCAACAATGTTGGTAAACATTCTAAAGGAATCTTCACATTTTTGCAGGAAATTCTGCAGCGTTCTGTTGAAAATGAAATCTATATCTTGGAGACTATATGTCTTGAGAAGATTAGTGCAAAAATGGAAAAAGCTCTGTGCTGTTTATTTATTATTGGCTTTCGATTTGAAACGTTAGATTGGTTGTCTTATTTTTTTTTGTTCTAAATTCGCCTTGTGGAATGTTCGTGTTAATTTTTTTTTTTTTGTAAAAACATTTCAACAAGAAATGTTTCTCTAAATTAGCTTTTTTTTAAAATATATTTTAAGTAATCAATATTTTTTATTAGTTTACAAAACTAAATGTTCTGGTTAATTATTCCGCCCTTTAATATTGATTTTCATGTTCAACACTCACCGCGGACGATAGTGATCAATCGCTTCGGGGTCAATGATCCGGAAGCGGCCCTCATTATACTTATTAATTTTAGTATTCAGACTTTACTGAAAAGAGTCCTGTAGCGCTTTTGAGGTCCTTAAATAGAAGCATTAGGTTAATGAGAGCAAAAAGTATGTCGGTCCTTAAGTATTATTAATTCTGATGATGTATTTCTTGAATGATATGTATTTTTGTATAAAAACGTAATAGGTTCTCTGGGTGAGGTTTAAGGTGGTAAAAATTTGGACCTTGTGTATTATTATTATACTCTTTAGAATTCACAAATTCGTTCCAACAAAGTTAGTTAACAAGTGCAAACTTTGTTCCAGTCAGTCCCACTAATTATGTGTTCTTATGATTAGTAAAAAAAAAACTTGGCTTTAAGGCGTCAAAAAATGTAATTTTATTTTATTTGAATTTTATTTGATATGTAACCTTGATAAAGGATAAGGAAAAAAAAAGGTTTTTTTTTTGACAATTCTAAAATTATTATATTTATTATTTATACATTTTTTTTTAAAATTATATTGTGTTAATTTAAATGTTTTCAAGAACTGACCGTAGTCTCTATTTCAAGAGTCGTATACCCAAGAACCATTTCTTTGAACGACAGATAATATTATTATATCGCCTATTTCCACTTTAATAGAATGGGCTAGGTCGCGACTTTGGTTCTCTGACGGATTTCGATATATTTGAACTCAGAATAAATACTGGTTGTAGACTTGTCTTTCGTATTAAGCTTTTGGCTACTAAAATAAAATAAATGTTGTTAAATTAGAAAGATACTATAACTTTCTGAATATTCCTTACTTTAATCTTTACCAAATGGCTTAAATAAATTAGGTAATAAATGTTTTATATGTTTTATAGTTATATGCTATAATATTTCAACAATGACGATGATGTTTTTGTTCTTAATAATAAATACCTCCAGCTTTAGTCCAACAGAGTAGAGTTGTAATAAAATTTAATAAAATTGTCAATTTCTAAATCCTTACAGCAATATCCTACCAATATTGCTTTTTCCACAAACTGAACGATTTCGCAAAGTTATTTTACCAACAAATGGCTATTAAAACTCGACGCACGGCGCGAAACTAATTTATATTGAACCAATATCCCGTCAGGATAATGTCTTATTGCAATTGCAGTATCTAATACCTTAAATATTTCTTTTTATTACACACAAGCTGGGCCCGCGACTTCGTCCGCGTTAAAAAAGGAAATATATGAGTAATTAACAAAACAATACCCAATAGAGAACTACTACAAAATCAAAGTGTATTATTATTATACGATGAGATATCGCAAAAATAAATTAAAAAAAAAACAGTTCGCTGAGCACAACCGTTCCGTAGGGAGCCAACCACGCGTCTGAGCCGCGCGGCATGGTACCTCGCAGAGCTACCAGCGGCCGGCAGGGATGCGCGTGTGTGAATTAAACCGACCCGAACGCTATCAACCTATTTTGTTGCGGAGTTATTTTAAAATTATGAGAGAATATGCACACACATTTTATTATGCTGTGAGTTATTCTTTAAATAAATAAAATAAATTATTCTTCGCATGCTTCAATCTTCTATGGGAGAATGAGATGTTATAAAGGCACACACGCACGTTTATGACCATCAGTGTAGGAAGTCCTCAAATCCCGAAGCAGCACGCGAGGGTAAGAGCATTTATTTGTTCAGACTAATGCACATTTTATGCGGGCCTCGATCCTTATGACTTACGTGACGTTGTGTGGTGCAAGTTATGAGCGAATAGCAGCTCATTTAGAAATAAATCTATCTAATATCTAATCTGAATGTGGACCATCATCCTGCCTGCCTATACATACTACACATACTATAAATCCGACAATTCATTAAATTATATATATTATAGGATATTATATTATATTATATTATATTATATTATATTATATTATATTATATTATATTATATTATATTATATTATATTATATTATATTATATTATATTATATTATATTATATTATATTATATTATATTATATTATATTATATTATATTATATTATATTATATTATATTATATTATATTATATTATATTATATTATATTATATTATATTATATTATATTATATTATAGGAGCAATATAGCAAATTAAATGAGAAATTCATTCATGTCTCGTTCATGTAGACTTTTTAATGAAATTTTGCTAGAAGATACGGATGTCGACATGTTCCATAGTTAAAACTAAAAATATCATAGCCGATAAATTCTCCAATGGCCTGCTATAAATGCTATATAATTTTAATCACTCACTGTTATGAATTATTATCGTTATTATTAGACTAGTTTGTAATCCTTAAACTATAAGTGGAATTTTTTTATTAGGTATAAGCTATCTATTCAAACTGTTATCATGTAATAATAATAACCTGTAAGTTTCCCTAAAATAAAAATAAAATAAAATATTAAAAGTATCATTTAGGCCAACATTTTAGCTGAATTATCAACAGTACTTTATTTAGATATAGTCTCAATATGGCTTGAGACCAGATGCGAATAATAATTAATTATACACAATAGAGATTGTATTTAAGTGTTTTCAACCATCAAGCTGTAAGATATCCCATAGAGATTAAAGTTTTTGAGGTTTTTTTCTAAAGAAAACCTTTTCGCACTACTAATTTTATTTTTTTACATAATTTCATTTACGTAAATATGTTTGTTTTATAATAAAAAAAGTAGATTCAACATGAAAACATATAGGTATATTTATTATTTTAATTAAAAAAAAAACCGTGTGGACATTTATTGTAACATATTGAGTTTCTTTAACTTACACCAACTTCAATACGACCGGGACGAAAAGAATAGGCCTCCTCGTAAACTTTCAGTCGTAAATATGAAATTCTTGTGAAAAAAAGATAACATTCTTCGGAAAGATTGTAAATAAGGCTTTGATAGGACTTGGCCTGCCTTATGGCTGTATCCTTTTAATACAAGAACCTTCGAGATATATACGATTGAAAGGAAAGTAACTAAATACTTTAATACTGTAACACTTCCTAAAATAGGTTAGTCATTGAACACAACTAGCATATTATATTATGTATCTATTACCCACGCTGGATTAATAAAAGGGGTGGTTACTGCTGCCAGTCAGGATTTCCAAAGTGTACTGTTTCTTTTCCTTGGGAGTTATTTTTAAGTTAATTTAATTATTTTATTATAAAAACTCGCTAAAGTAACTGTGAAAAAGTTTTAGAAGAAACAATTGTGTAACTCAATACTGAATCAAATTGAAACAAAACATTTTTTTTTTTGCATAAAAGATAATAAAAACAAATATAACTCTCACGCTTAATATATAACAAATTTACTTATCAAATTAGACATTCGGAAAAAAGTATGTAGCAATGTTCAATGGCACGTTAAATGGGCACTAAGATAATTTTGGGCGTCATGCTATACGGACCGAGAGTGAGTTGTTTGCGAAAGAATGGCACATATCAATAAACTATCCCTATGTAAATGGTTCTTTTTATCACACAGCTTCCTGAATTATTAAGGCTGATTTAACGAAATCTAAATTTATAACTAATAAGTAACATGTCTAATCTGTTCTTGTGGTAATACATTCTGAATATTTGAAACGCAGTTAAGTGCTAAAAACGACACCTAGCTTCGTTTTTAGCACTTCTTACACTATAATAAACTTTATAAAGTTATTATTATTTTTCTAAGTGAACTTTTATTACTGAAAGTTACCTACTGCACATGCCAAGAGAAAAATGCTTAGTATTACTTAAATGTGTCTTACCTCCCTCTTTCACCATCCCTGAGTAAAGTGTCAAATAGGCTAACCGCCATTCAAAGTCATCGTTAAGAAAGCGTACGAGTTTCACCATCTTCGAGTAGCATTACTCAAGGGTAATTTCAATGAAATTGAAACAAGATACTCGTAACATTTACTCGCCAATTAGCGTTACTTGAAAAGTAACTAATCAACACTTTACTTGTAGTTGGTGAAAGAGGCCCCTAGACGAATAAATTCTCTAACAGAGACACATGTATTTGTCAATACCTCATTTTCGAATGACATAAGAAGCTAATGTCGCTCTTTCTATTTCATAACTAGACGAGGACGCTTTCCCACGAAATTTTCTCGCCAAGACAAATAACCCCTTAAAATAAAGCCGGTCTGGCAGGCATTAAGGGAGATTTACGGGACGAATGCATTGTGCACATTCGTACGTAAAGAGTGCGCATCGCATAACTGGGAATTTTACTTTGCTGACTTAACTGGGTTACTCTTCGTTGAACTCTATACTTTTCACTATAATAAATAATAATAATAAATAAATACACATTCCACACAGCACCATCTAAAACTAAATAGTTCCAAAGTAAGCAACTAATACTTGTATTATGGATACCAGACAGTTGATATAATACATAGATTACTTTTTTTTTGTAAATACATACATGTTATGAATACAAAACTTCCATGATTAAGGTACAAGGTTAAAATGTTAAAACATAAACATTTGCCCCTAGCGGGATTCGAACCCGCGACAGTTTGGTTAACAGCTAGGGTTACTAGCCACTAGACCAAACGTGTCGTACTATATCTATTTATTTATTGACACACAAATTATTCTATTCTTTGTAGGCTTTAGTCTAGTCAGTAGATTGCACACAAACGAGTAAATTACAAACGAAGTGTGCAAAAAAATTTACCTCCTAATATTATAAATGAGAAAGTTTCTAAGGATGGATGTATGGATCTTGGTTACTCTTTCATGTAATAACTACTAAAAGTATTTGGATGAAATTGACAGTTTAATGCTTTTTAAGTTGTTTAAGCAATAGTATGCTTCTCATAACTTTCACTTGAACAATTATGGAATATTAAAAAAGGCGAATTTTGGCGATGACTGAAATTTTTAATAAAATACTTCTTTAATAACTTAACGTGATCCGGTAAAACTTTGTTGGAAATTCTAATATACGTAGGTGGTATTATAATCCTCTCAAATTACCGAGACTTTGTTAATAAAAAATATAAAACTCTTAGAAGGAAGAGAAATCAAACTTAAAATTAACATAGCAAGCACAACTCAAAAGTTAAAATTAATTTCAAGGTTTGTATTTTTTAATGTATTTTTGTATTGGTTTGTTGTAATTACTTGTCGAAATTTGACTACGATCTTTTCAAAAGAGAAGAAAAATTGTTTTGCAAAATTCTTTTTTTGATGATACTAAAACTCGTTAATAGCTACTAAACAAAAAAAATGATTCAAAAACAAATCACGAAAGGTACTGGACAGTTTTGTTTTTATGTAAAATTCATAACGTGGCTGGTTACGAAAATAGGTTGTATACATTTAATTCTGTTTTTGTAACCGGTTATTAAACAAGAAATATTCCATGTTCGTAGCTGATTATGAAAATCTTTATGAATCATGAAAAAAATATTTAACTTTCTCTTTTTTAAATGTTACGATTAATATCTTTTTACTGACTTACCTAAATAACGTTCCCTCTACTGAGTTTTCACTGATTTCACCGTAGTAGGTATTATATCTATACAAATGAATCATGTAGTTGCAAAGACAGAAACATCCTTTTTTTTCAACTTGCAATTTTTGCAAATTTTAACAAAAATGTGTAACTATATAAGAAAAAAATCGATTTGCCGTTTTTTTGTACAAAAGTAATGTTGCTGCCTTTGTAACTATATGACTCAAGTATACAAATGTATAAAGAACATCCAGCTAAGTTACCTTTGGATCCAAGTGGAATCGCGTTCACTCACCCGCAACTCCCGCGAGCCGCAGATTTATGAGTACTTTGTATTACTCCACGTGCCATTACTTCGTTTTGTGGGTTCGGTTTGAGTTTCCGTATACGGTAATGCGGTTTCTGTGACACATATGTATTATTACTGTCATTACCTTTTTTGTGAAAACATAATATAAACAATAAGAAAAAAAGGCTTGAATATACCTACAATAAATGCCCGCTTAAATCAGTTTTATGGAAGTACTGTAGCCTTCATATTATGTTTTTTTATTATGTCGTCAGTAAAACGCTATACTTGATGGTAGATGGTTAACGTCGCCTATTAATACAAACTATACAATACAATAACATATTGTATTCTTATTTCAAGGTGGTCTTCTCTAAGGGTGTGGTTATTCTAGCCAGACTAGCTGCTAGTTTAAGTGTATCTTACCACTACTGTGGCAATTTCTGTATTTAGTTTTCAAATCGCGTGATTTACGTTCGAATGTGGAACTTTAGAAGGTTTAACACTACACTAGAACTTCTAACGTTTTAGAACCGTTTCGAAAATTTTCTGTCTCAGTATCCCAGATGTCTTCATGTGTTTTATATTCGCCCTAAAGCAAGGGATTTATTTTTCTATTATAATTGGTAGCAGGAAGGCCCACGGTCCATCTGAGGATAGGTGCTAGATATCTTCGCCAGGGAGACACTCGTTTTAAAGAGAGGTACATCTCTTCTTAAGCTAGGGGTCCTAACCGTTGTAAAAAGAACAATGGATCGTAGACTACTCGAAATATTCGACCTTCCTAATCCTGCTGAAGGTCGAGAACAGCTGGAAACACTAGTTTGGTTGGGATTCGACTGATAGTCAGTTGTTCTTTAATGCTTTACGTTACTTTAACTATCGTTTGTTTTTTGTGTGTATAAAATGTTTCGCTCATTACCCACTAAGTCAAAATGCTAAATTACTTTCAGTGCAAGTTAACGCAATGTCTACCGTCCAACTTCGACAAGTCTTTGCACCAACTTTCGTCGCTAAATTCTCATAATGAGTTTTTGATCCATTTCTTTATTAATTCGTTTTACTTGTAGCGAGTTTAAAAAGGTAAAATGTTTTTCTTTTGAACACCTACTTAAAGGACATAAATCACAAGAAATTGTTTTTAATATCCATTGTTTGTTATTTAAAAGTCAGGTTGAAGGTTCACTTGATAATAGGTGGCTACCGTCGTCTATCAATACTAAGCAAAGTCCACTGCGAACCTCCTTACTAGGATGAAGCGAAGGAGTGATAACGAGGCGACAGGGGATTACTTTGACATACTTCACTCACTCATTACCTTATCCCTCTTTCTTAATCCTACTGTAGTCGCGCACTTGGAGCAAATCATTATTAAACACTAGCTGGTGCCCACGACTTCGTCCGTGTTGAAAAATATTAAGTATAGCTTATCCTGTGTCCCGTACGTCCAAATGTTTATCTACCAAGTTTCATGAAAATCAGATTATTCGTTTCAAAGTTATGGAGGAACTTACATACACACATACAATACCTTACAGATTTATTATTAGTATTGATTACACAAATAATAACATTTTGTCTTTGTAAAATAATTATTAAAAAAATTTTGGTTGGATCACTTCGAAAAAAAAACTGATAAGTTGAAAAGGTAAACTTAAAAAGAGTCAAGCTCATTATACATACAACGGATAATCACCCGTGATATAATTACATAAAACCTTTTAGATAACCTCCTGAGAAAATGTTCAAGTTTTACAAGTCCATAGTTTAACGGAACTTTATAATGGAAGCCTCCACTCGGAGAACAAAGAGTGAGTTATAAGTTTGGGGACGTAGTTACAATGGACCGGGAAAACTTGTAAACAATGGCTAATTTTCTTCTCCGAAAGGTGAGTGTTATACTTCTGGCAAAAAAGACATTTATTTTTATACATTATGGTCAGTATGGGACAGTATGGTATGTCACCGTAAAAACCTTTTAAAACCATCCTTTGAGACTGGTTTTGCTAAGAAAATTGATGTTTAAAATTGATGCTTAAACTGATGTTTAAGTTATATGTTGATCTATTACTTCACAAAAAGGTTGTTAACTATATTTCCTTTGAACTGATGAACTGAAAATTAGAATTTCAACAAGCCGTGTCACAAAAGGTGACTTGATTTACAAATATTAATTTTGTGCCAGTTTCGTTGAAGAATGACAGACTTAGGGCCAGTTTTATAAACGACATACCTTTTTCTCGTTCGTTACAGTGCTAGTAACCGAACGGTTAACGGTCTGTAAATAACGTTTACTGACGGTGGTTCTATAAAAGAAATTAAACATTCGGTAGCTGCCCGTAAAAATACGCCGAAGTTTATGAATATTGTCGATGGTTTCGTTGTAGTCTGTCAAGAACTGTCAAGTGTCGCGTCACAAACACATTTATTTACATAAATAACAAAATAAACGATACGTAAGATAAACCGACCTTATCATAGTCAGTAAAGAGGCAGTAAACGCTAGCTGTTAAATTATACTGTTGACTAACGAACAGTTGTTTATAATACACTATAAATAAACTGACGGACTCATAAACTGCATCAAAGTTCAGGATTACTTTGAAATGATTTTTTTAAATAAGTATGCAAACTTTTTAGATTAAATTATATAAATATGGAGAGACTGGCTCTTAATCTTAAAAAAAAGCAAAATTTAAAAATAGAACTGCAGTAAAACAAATGAATATAGCCGGGAAAAGAAAATTTACTCGTAGTATCAGATTTGCGTGTTATTTAAAGCAAAGTTTTAAATTTTTTCGCATTGATTTTTTATTCTTTTGTCAATTGAATTATTGTTACCAGCAGAATTGTTGGGTTAGTTCGTCCGAACAAGCGGCTCAAATTGTAGCACTGGTGCGGGAGGGCTTGGATCAACGAACGATTGGTAGAAATTTAAATTTAAACCAGTCTACGGTTTCTAGAATATACAGAAGGTTTGTGGAGACAGGTTCTTACAGAAGGAGACGTGGTACAGGCAGGACTCGAGCAACCACCGGTCGTGATGACCGATTTATTGTTACAACTTCCCTGCGAAATCGTTTCCTCACGTCAGTTAACATCAAAACAGAGCTTAATGAAGTGCGTGGAGTAAATGTGAGTGCACGAACAATAAGAAGAAGGTTAAAGGAAGCGGATATCACCCCTTTTAGACCAGCAAATGGTCCAAAGTTGTCTGTAGCTCACAGACAAGCTCGCTTAAGATTTGCGCGTGATCACCTAAATTGGACAGAAGAGCAATGGGCCTCCGTATTGTTCACGGACGAGTGTAGGACATGTTTATATGGTGCAGATGGTCGCAGAAGAGTCTATCGTCGATGTGGGGAGCGATATGCTCAAAGTTGCATTGAGGAGCGTGTTCCTTTTGGAGGCGGTTCGTGTATGGTCTGGGGTGGCATATCGATGAACGGGCGAACAGAACTTGTGTTCATAGACATGGTCCGTCAAAGCGATAATAGAGGGGGTTTGACTGCACATCGCTACATAACAGAGATCTTAGAAGATCACGTGGTGCCTTACATGGGATTCATAGGCGAAAATTTTACTTTAATGCAGGATAATGCCCGGCCGCACGCTGCTGCACAAGTTCAAGTGTTTCAATTTAAATCTGTATAGAAAGTTTGCATACTTGGTTAAAATATTTATTTCAAAGTCGTCTATTACTTTGATGCAGTTTATGAGTCCGTCAGTGTAAATATAAATATAAATACCTTCACACATTCCACACAGCACCATCTAGTTCCACACTAAGCAACTTAATGCTTGTATTATGGATACCAGACAGTTGATATAATACATAGATTACTTTTTTTTGTAAATACATACATATTATAAATACAAACATCCATGACTCAGGTACAAAGGTAAATGTTAACACATAAACATTTGCCCCTAGCGGGATTCGAACCCGCGACCGTTTGGTTAACAGCTAGCGTTACCAGCCACTAGACCAAACGTGTCGTCAACTATTAGATCTTTTTTTCGTCTATTTGATATAAAATTTAACTAACGGATCGTTATAAAACTGGCCCTTAGATCAAGCACTAGCTAAGTAATTGGAAGTGAGAATTACGTCTCGAAACTTCGATGTCTCAATTTGAAGTAATCAAGATAGGAAATGCGAAGAACGATGAACGTATCTAAGCTTGATCGATGTCACTGTCACCACTTGACAAATTATCCGAGAGGATTTAAAAGGCGACGTAATGGGGAGGTTAAACTTAAATGGACTCGTTAAGAAAATCTATATTGGCAAAATTACTTACCTATTTCATGAAATAGTCATGAAATAGGTAAGTAATTTTGCCAATATAGATTTTCTTGTGGAAATTAGGAATACATAAGAATATTCCCACTTAGAATTGGTCTCGCGAACGCGAAACTATATCATAGATAGTCTGTAAATATAAAAATTGATGTTCGTTTATTCCTAAATTCTTACTCCGTTTGAACGATTACCACGATATTCTACCTTGGACTACCAATTGTCTAATAGATAATATCAGGAACTATAATTCTGATTTAATAGCCACGAATTTATTATTATTGTCATTAATTTATAACTACTTTTATTGTCATTAATAAATATTAATATGTTTTAATATAAAATAATTTAAATTCATAACCACAACCGTCTATTTTCGATTTTCGACTAATTTATTTGAATTATTTAATAAGAATGAAATATATTATAGAAACTTGCATATGAAGGAAACCTTTCTTAAAAGTTATCGTAAGTCTGCGGTAATCATCATCATCAATCATCAATCAATACTCAATACTAATAATAAATCTGTAAGTGTAGGTATTGTATGTATGTATGTTCCTCCATAACTCTTAAACGAATTAACTGATTTTCATGAAACTTGGTAGATAAACATTTAGACGTACAGGACACAGGATAGGCTACTTTTTCCTTTTTCAACGCGGACGAAGTCGCGGGCGCCAGCTAGTATGTAAAATATGTTAGCAGCATTTTATTACTCAATATGCTAATCCGTTGTAGTTATCTACTGGCTTTTTTCTCCGGAGGTGTCGATAAGGCGTTCGAAGCATTCAGCCACTTCAGTTTAAGGTCGTCTGTTCGAGATGAGAAGCTGGGATGTTATTATTCGAGTAAATTTTAATACTGAAAAGGCGTTTAGGTACGTTTTCGCCGCAAAATGCACATGATTTTTATGGACTATGGTATCGAAAAAACATATCTATTATGAAATTCTAATTTTCGGTGAAAACCGATAAAATAATAATAATAATATAAATTTTACGCTTCTGTCTGAATATCATGAATAAATTTTATTTTATTCATGATGCCAAGAAATGATTTACGTAAAGTCTCTGACTCACATATGTCCTCATTAAAATGATAATAAGACGATACAGAATAAATATTAGAAAGCTCGAAGTGCGTTAAAAAAGTGACGATCAAAGGAAATCAAATGCATAAATTCAAGGTGTTTTTCCCTTTGACATGATAATTGTTACATGTTTATTTTTCCGGAGAGGTTTTTGTTGATATTTTTAAATATTAAGAAAACTTTATTCATACCTAATTATTACAATATATCATCCTACATATTTTGATTTTTGAGAAGTAAAATTCTGGAAGTAACTAACGTACGAGACTATTCTTATATTTTTCTTTTATTTTTATATTTTAAAAACTATTTTTAAATTCTCTGATTCTTTCATATTGTTTACAAAAGTAAGGTATCTACTGTATGAAAATAAACACATCAACAAAACTTACTCTACAAATGTGCTTCCTGAAGACGATTATAAAAGAAAAAAGAAAATCTAACCTTATTATGAAACAGTAATTTTTATTGCGATCATACCCAAAGATTAGAATCGTTCCCACGACGGTGGAAAGAAGACACAGACTAAACATTAACAATACAAAAAGTGGCTAACACTTTTGAAAATTGCAAACCATAATCTACATAGATGTCACGTTACTCTGTGACATTTTGAAGTTGCGTTAAACAAGCCCGCAAGTTATACTAATTCACCGAGTTTATAAGAGCATTCCCTTTGTGGATACAATATCTGTTAAAATGGAATAAAGTTTTTACATTACGTTTTATCTTCGGTTGGATACTTGATAATTTATTCAGGGCCGCGGTTGAGAATTATACTTTAAGGATCTAATTTGTAACAGATGGACGAGGGATTTAGAGTGGGTTTTAATGTCTAATTTTGGCAATTTTATTAACTAATAATAATTGTTCTCGGGGCGTCTGCTTTGGTCAGTAATTAATGTGAGACTGTGGTCACAGATCAAAGCGTGTAACAAGGAAAAGAAAACACAGAAACATACTAGTGTTTCTGTCTGTGTCAATTTTATCTATCTATATCTATAAGTGTAGATATAGATGGCCAGTTTTCATTATGAAGTAATAAAACGGACGTTTTTGGTTCCACACATTTTTTTTACTAGATTTAGTGTGCAAAGTGGCCAGAGGTTAAGATATTGACTTGAATAAACTAAACTTGAAAATTAATGGGTACCTACTTGTTGTTTTAATAAAATTGTATTTTTTTAAAACATACGCAAAACCAAATTTTCATAAAAATATAATGTGAATGAATTTAATTTATTATTCGGTTTTGAAGGCAATGTAGATAGATGTATCCAACCGCGAAATCTGATTCAATTTTATCATTGCGGCGTCCCTCCACTATCAGCCGGTGATCAGGGTGTTATTCTCAAAGTGTAATGCTCAAATTCGTAACGAATTTTCGTTAACATAATAATACTAACTAATAATACTACTAATAATAATATATTTCTTCAAATATATATTTTTAATTTTCTTGTTTGTTGCGAACTCCTTGTATTTTTTAAATAATTTTAGTTTATATTGTTTTTGAAAAATAAAGAAAAAGAAATTGCCTAGAACTTATAACATCCATAGAACTTATAACATTTATTTTCATTTGTAAAAGTTCATTCAAGTGGACTGTCCACATGTTCTCACTGATATTCATTGTTATTTTAGGTAACATGAAAAGATACATTTATTTTGTGTATATATTTTTTTAAAATTATTTTTCGAAATAATTTCGAATAATTTGTGTGAAATTTAAAGTTATAAAACTAAGTCGCATTCTAAGTCTATCGGAAAAACTGTATCATATGATATTCTATAAAGCATAGATTTACTATAATTTGTTACAGTAAATTCACTAATTTAGGTAACATTTTTTTAAGGTATCTATGTATAAAACCTAAAACACTTTTGCCATAGTTTAACTTATTATTACTAGCTGCGCTCAGAACTTTGTATGCGCTGTAGTTCGTTTTTTAAAAAAATCCACAGGAACCTAACATTTTTCAGAAATAAAAAGTATCCTATATGTTAATTTAGATTTTAAATTACCTGTGTGCTTAAATTTCATCTAAATTGAGCCGTTTTTGTGTGGTTGAGTAACAAACATTCAAACTTACTTTCGTACTTATAATATTATTAAGATATTAGGATTATCTGTATATATACTACATTTGGGTAGAATAATTATGATTTAGGGAAGTCATAATAAATTTACAAAAAAAAATCCAATATTCCTCAGTCAGTTAACAATACTGTGACTTGTTCTTAAATATAAAAATGACATGAAGTTAATAAGGATAAAATGGGATACAAAAATATAAAACATCAAATTTTTGTATTTCTCAAAGAACAATAAATAAAAAATAAATATAATAAAATATGTGTCGAATATACGTGTCGTTAAAACGAGATCATTCTTCGTTATAGTCCCCTGAACGGCAGTCAACTTTGAAATAGATTTAAAACAACTTGCATCCCGTTTTATGTTCTGCCTCAAAGATAACCCAGTTATCTTTACGGTTCTGCACTGTGGTTTTATTAGCCTTGTCTTTGCTGAGTTTTTAAGTGTTTCGCTAAATTTTTAATGAGATCTGGGATCATTATAATTCCATCTAATTTTCCTAAGGACCAACGGGATCACAAAGGATCTTAATAAAAAGTAACACGACATAATTTGAATGGGAAATCTAATGAGATTGCCATAGACGCCTAAACATTCGTCTTAAAGCTTCGGTCTCTATATATTTACATACAATAGGGGGACCAAATATTGTCCCTTTGTGCTGTATTGAGGGAAGCTATTACCGAACGCTGCGGGAAGGTAACTATTGAGTGTGGCGATCAACATTATTCACAGCCAATAAAGCGTTAGTACATTATATAAGAATAGAAGAATAAAAATAGAATTCTTGAATGTATCTTAAGAAGTTTCTCTAATTTGTGTAATGAAGTATAAATCTCTGAGACTAATATTTATATGAAAACTAGGTACACGCTCCCGGCTTCGCCCGGGTTCAAAATAAAAACTATCCTATCTTTTAAGTTGGACCAAATTACACAGTCATGGTTACGAAGCTTTATCAAAATCGGTTCAGTAGTTCATCGGCGACAAACGCGACACGTAATTTATATATATACTAGTGGCCCGCTCCCGGCTTCGCCCGGGGTGCTTTTTTGCAATCCAGCCGATAAATTACTTTAAACCGCCATCTGTGAGAACCTTATGGAACTCACAGATAAATAATTGCTGTATTGAACATGTATTGAATAAGTATCAACAGATGGCGCTATGATAATAATCTATATAATTTGCAAAAAAATAATAAACAAAACGAGATATAAACTATCCTATCTTTTAAGTTGGGCCAAGTAACAGATACTTATGAAGTTTGATCAAAGTCGGTTCAGTAGTTTCAGAGTTTATCGTGACGCGAGATTTTTATATATATAAAAGATATAGATATACAGATAATAAAACAATATAATATCGCATATATGCTGCTGAGGAATATTGAGATTTTCTATATTTTTAGAATCTGATACAAAGGTTCAAGATTACCATGTATTTAAATTATGCGAATTTTGCTTTTTTGTAGTGTGTTGAACTGAAATATTGTGTTTATTGAAATATGAAAATATTGCGTTTTTTTTTTCATATTACAAGTTAGATACAATTAAAAAAATACCAAAACAGCCTTTTGAAGGTGTATAATTGTACAATGACAATTTTATGATTTGAAATTAATATTAGTTATATCTTTTTATTCCTCAAAATTTCTTCATCTTAAATGAAAAAAAAATTCCACCTTAAATTCTTTAAAAAAACCGTCAGTAATAGAATTTAGCTTCAATTTATAAGCCAAGAAAATGGCAAGTTCTTTCTTAAAGGTGTTACCTATATGAGTTTGTGCAATAAAAGCTCGGAAAGCTATTTGGAAGCGTGAGTGGCCGAAACGGCTGAACCACAGAGAAACAATAAAAGTAAAATCTTATTCAATCGCCTTACTACAGCCGATGTGCGCTGCGAAATGACGATTACCATACATATTGCAATACCCTGGCCCATTAGAACATTGGCAATTTAACGTGGATAAAAACCCATAGAAGTACCTATAGTTCTTTAAATATATATTCAATACTAATAATAAATCTGTAAGGGTCGGTCATGAAGTAAGTTATTTTGTTTTCAGAGATATCGTGTTTATAGGCTCTATACATGATACTGAAACTAAATTGACGATTTTTAGAATTTTTTTCTGTATTGTATGTATGTTCCTCCATAACTCTTAACTGATTTTCATGAAACTTCATGAAAATCAGTTAATTCGTTTTAGAGTTATGGAAAGAGTTTGGTAGATAAACATTTGGACGTACGGGACACAGGATAGGCTACTTAATATTTTTCAACGCGGACGAAGTCGTGGGCACCAGCTAGTATATATATTTAAAAATAATAATAATAATAATAATTCAGGTTCCTCACTCTGAAGCCCTAACTGCCGGTAGCTTGGGCCTTGCCCCGCTACTTGCGGCCCTCTAGTATAATAATTTAGTATAATAATAACAATAAATTTTTATAATATTTATTGTTTTTGTATAATTGTATTGTAAAAAAATTTAGGATTAAGAAAGAAAATAAATATGTATGAAAAATAATAATAATAAAATATTTATTTCAAAACACTAGTTAGAAACAGGTTAGATTTTAACCCCTACACTAAGCTCAGCTTGTATCGTAGGGGTCAACCAGCAATTGACAAAGTAAGATTCTAGCGAATAGGTATTTAAATTAATCAAAGCGCAAAGCCCAAACAAGTCAGAATTACTTTGTATGACCTCGTGCAAGTAAATGTATGTGAGCTCTGCAAGTAGGTCAAAAAAAAACTAGTTTCTATTGAAAGACACTTGGTTTACTACGCTCTATATATGTTTTTGTGTTTCGTTTTTTTTTTTCAATAGGCCTGACAAAAATAACAACGATTTATTCAATATCTATTGCTTTTATGTTTCTGTGGAGCGTTAATATTTTTTTTTTTCATAATTTCACATGATCCCTCGGGAACAGTTTTTTTTTTTAATAAAAGCTACCCTATGTGCTTTTCTTTGAAAAAGTACTTGCGAAATTTCATGCTTATCAGTTGAGTATTTAAGGCGTGAATGAGTAACACACAAACAAACATAGAACGAAACAATTCCACTTTCGGATTCCTAATATTAGTTGATGACATTTGACATTTTGACGCGCCTATTGGTCGTGTAGTTAAGGTGCTTGCCTTAGCAGTGTGACTTATTGGTCCCAAGTTCAATTCCCTGCAGGAATTTAAGTTAACATGAACTTTTCCAAGTTGGGTCTGATCTGGGTGTGCAGAATTAAGCATCCTGTTCGTTACATGGCTATCCCATTAAACAAGCCTAATAGTGTTTACTTTCGGGGCCTTACATCTTGTAATTTTTTTTATTTATATTGATTGTATACACAATAATATAGATTTCATTATACATAATATTTAAAAGGTACTTCCATGCAGCAGTAGAATTGTGTACGCAGCACCACTCGTGTCTGAACCAATATGCTACTCATATCTGTTCATTGCGGACATTGAAACTCAATCGAAGTGCTCACTCTATTTAACTGTCCGGTCCTTGAATATTTGATAACGATTTCCCTTCGTTTTTGTATCATATTTTGTAAGGGAAACACATTTATACAATCGACATCTATTACTTGTAGAGAAACGTTGCATTTGAGGTTTACCAATTGTAGACAAAATTAAAAAAAAAACACATTAAATTACATAATTAAATTTTCTTTGGTTCAATTTCTTTTAAAAAAATATTATTAACGGTACACTTGATAGTAAGTGGCTAATAATTGTTATATATTTAGTTCTTTACACCTATATATAACTAGCTGACCCGGCAAACGTTGTTTTGCCATACAAAAAAATATCACTTAGGGGTATGGAAAATAGACGTTGGCCGATTCTCAGACCTACCCGATAAGCACACAAAATTTCATCAAAATCGGTCTAGCCGTTTCGGAGGAGTTGAGAATTTTATATATTAGATTTGTAGCTTATTGTTTTTAAACATTTAATTTCAATACATAATATTTTTTTCATCATATGTAAGTAGGTATTATCGATACCCTTTGTACTTACAAAATTATACAAGACAACTTATTCAATGATCCCATAATTATCGTTTATTTTTGGGCCCTCTTGCCATTGAATTTTAACGACGTGCGACAAATTAATATCAAAATTAAATTAATTACAAAGCGACCAGTTTGTCGTAGAATCATCCAGTAATTATATTTCACCACAGTGTTGGTAGGAAGTGGTGATGAATCATAATATTTTTTATGGAAGTAACTTTTAAAAAGTCTTAAAAAATAATTTGCTTTGTTAGTTGATTTTAATAGATTGAAGACTACTATTTAGTTTAAGGGCTGCGCTTAAAGACTGAAGATTTCATCTAGAATATTATGGACAATTCGGTACATTTTCCCTGGGAAGCTGGTTGTAATTTTTGGCGTTTGTTTTTGGTCTTTTGTGTTAAAATTAATTATTAAAATTTATATGGGGTCGATATATACTTATTTAGTGACGCAATAAAAATAATTATTAATTATAGAAATATTGGTTAACTAGCTGGTGCCCACGACTTCGTCCGCGTTGAAAAATATTAAGTAGCCTATCCTGTTTCCCGTACGTCCAAATGTTTATCTACCAAGTTTCATGAAAATCAGTTAATTCATACATACATACATACAGAAAAAAATTCTAAAAATCGTCAGTTTTTTTTCAGTATCATGTATAGAGCCTATAAACAAGATATCTCTGAAAACAAAGTAACTTACTCCATGAGCGACCCTTACAGATTTATTATTAGTATTGATTAATTATAGCAGTAATTTTGCCTTCTATTTCGAGTTGGACAAATACTTAGTTTTAGGATTTTTTTAAGAATATTTTACTTTGTTAGAAATTTGGTCACCATGACTACTGTTTTTTTAATACTGTGATCACTGCCGCTGGTTATTATGTTTCCATCTCGTAATTGACAAAAGTACGCCTTAAAATGTGCCGGCACGTCTTTGCTCTTTCTATTAGGCGCTTGATCAATCTAACAATTTATCTATAAATAAATTTAAAACTATCATTAAAACCAAACTCCTCTCGAAAGGCTATTATAAGATCACTGATTATTTAAGCGACAATGAAGCCTGGATTTAAGGCCGTTACAGAGTTAGAATCAGAAATTTATGACTCCCGGCGGATCATAATGCCATGATGTGTTTAGTTTGCAGATAAGATATTAACGTTATATTATTTGTAGTTTTATAATCTAGATAATAGTCGAAAAATATTTTAAAATATTGGGATACTTTTCTCATTAGAACAGATTTTAAGCAACCCTTTTTAAAATTAGCGGTCGACGGTCGACGCAGAAGCGAGATATTAGTAAAATTATATGCGACAAATTATAAAAATATTGATTTTCCAAAAATTCATATCATATATTAGATAATAGTCGAAAAAAACATACGATTTCTGTAAATTTTTATTTAAGAAAAGTGTAATCAAAAGTGTCACTTTTAGTAATTTTTCGTGATATTAAACGTGTTATTTTAGGATCAAATTTGAGATATTTCTGTTTTTTCTTGGATCTAGTATGTGAAGTCATCAATGTGCTAAAAGATTGTGTTATAATTTTTTTAATAACTTGTATATTTATTTGCGTAGGCCGTCGACCGCTAGTTTAAAAAAAGGGCTGTTTAAAAATGTCTAATGAAAATTCACTTTAAAATATTTTTCAGCTATTTACTAGATTATACAACTACAAATAATATGACGTTAACATCTTATCTGCAAACTAAAACATCTGAAACTACTGAAATCATAAATTTTGACTCCAGCGTGATTTTAATTGATGAACGCTCTTAAGCGATTCGGAGCTCATACTATGTTTAGTATTGTATGTAGGTCTAGGTATACTATGATTTTGTTTAAAATTAAGTATAATTGTTGTCATTTTATATATAAAAGATGACAAAAAGAATAGTATCCTGAATTTCTTTCGGGGTTTTTTTTCTCAGGATTGTCATCTTGGCTTTTTTTTTCCGAAACCCTACCAGGATTATATTATTAATTTTTTATAATGACGATAGAGTTTCTTAGATAAATAAATATTTTGATTTTGATTTTTTGATTTTAATACGAAATCTCAGGTTCTAAATTCCTAATAGTTTTATTAAAAGGTTATTAAATTAGATTATTCAACCGTTCATCATGAAATTTTGTATACACATTGTCAGTGATAGAGAAAAGTTGTTAGGGACCGTTCGTCCTAAAAAAAAAGTACAGTACTTTTTTCCGAAGGGATCATTTAAAAATTAAAATACGAGGTCTGGCAAAACTATAACAGCTGTATCATCAATCTTGAAGAATAAATCTAAATAAACTAGTCTTCTCAAAAGACTAAAAAATTGTACACAGTTATTCTTCTATAATATAAAAATGAATCCCTAAATGTGTTGCTAAGCGCAAAACTCGAGAACGGGTGGACCGATTTTAATTCTGTCTTCACTCATGGATAGAGGGATAATCAGGGAAGGTTTTTTACGTAAAAAAATGCACCCCGGGCGAAGCCGGGAGCGGACCGCTAGTTTCTAATAAATTTCAATAATTTTGTATCAACCAATTCGTTATCAAATTACCCAACGATTGAAATTTCGAATAACATTATCTACAATAGCAAATTGATTGATCATGTCTATTACGATCATTACACTGTATGATAATTACTTTTGGCAATTTAGTAAGCGATAATGTATAGAAGATTAATGGTGTCTGATATACTACACGCGTTAATAATTAACTAGATTAAACAAAAATTTACATTGACATAAATGTCATATAATTTTATGTCGATAAAATTAGCAAGGTTTATATGACAAGCATTTTTTTTCATATTCCTATTAGACTGTATGAAGAGCTATGATTTATAGTCAACTAGTTTTTGCTCGCGACTTCCTCCGCGCCCCTTTTTCTTAGATACACCATTTTCCGTTAATTCCATTTTATAGAACACTAGTGGCCCGCTCCCGGCTTCGCACGGATCTGCAATCTTTAGATTGTCTTACACCGCCATCTGTTAGATTGTTATGGAACTCACAGATAATTTTAACAAATAATTGCTGGATTGATCAAAGGTATCAACAAATGGCGCTATGTTAATAATATTATATAATTTGCAAAAAAATAATAAACAAAATGAGATTTATACTATCCTATCTTTTAAGTTGGACCAAATAACAGATACTTATGAAGTTTGATCAAAGTCGGTTCATTAGTTTCAGAGTTTATCGCGAACATACATCGTGACACGAGATTTTTATATATGTATATAGATAAGGATTTTTCGTAGTTGTCAAAAGATAATTCTAAACATTATTATGTACTCCCCACCGGAGCTACCCCTAGCGAATATTTTTTAAATACATATATAGAGGAAAAAGGGTCATAAATAACTATATAAGTATTTATTAAAGTATTTAGTTTGTACGGTAAAAATCGGTGAAAGGATGATCATGTGTTGAGAGGACTACCGAAACAGGAGACTTGTGAATTCTGGAAAATCTGCATTGTGGTGGTTTAATACTTCATATTAGGGGGAGGCAGTTCCCAATAGTGAAAATACATATTTAGTGTATATGAACTGTACAATCAGGAGAAAGTCACCTGCAGCAAAGCTAATGTTGAGTAATACCAGCCATTTGTTTCTGCTACTGTCACCCGACTCAGTAAGGAACGGAAGAAAAGTTCTTTCATTTTAGTTCTGGAACTTTTCCGATGCACAAATAAATCTTACGTAGAATGTGAGACTAGAATCTCTGGCACCGGCTGCATTAGCCTTAAAATGTGTGATGTCACTTGCAGAATCGTCGAGTGAATGAAAAAAATCAATGCACCCATCTTTACATATTATACAAGATGGAAAATATAATATATAGGCAATAAGTATCACGTGATCAAACCATATTTTATTTATTTATTCATTATTACATATATTAAAGTAAATTTTTCCAAATTTTATTTACATGCTTGGCGTAATTATTTAATTAATATTTCTGCAAATCTTTACATATAAAAACATTCATAGTTTAACGCTCTTTCTATTATTGAAAACTGTATGAAAATCTGTTCAGTAGTTTTTGAGATAATCGCGAACATACATACAGGTATACAAACGGACAAACACGGGACTTTTGATTTAAATTCGTCAGTATAACCTAGCGTCCTACTGCACTTTAAAAAACTTATGAGATGAAATTTTTAAAATTTTTAAAATTCTGTAAAATATATTGATAAATAATATAATTACGATATCAACATAATTTTCACAGTTAATATTAAATGTTAACCCTTTTTTACTAATGAGGAAAATATATCCAAAGGTGAATGATCAACATAATTATGCATCAGACAGCATAATGCCGAACAGTAGATAATATATAATTCTTTCGAAACAAATGGTATACCATCTGACAGTATATAGATAATTAATTTCGTTAGTCGCCGAACACAAATCGATTCGCTACATTGATTGCTGGAACTACAAATGTATAGCAATCAGAATTACGTTAGTTGTTTGCCTGATAGAAAATCTCATATCAAATAATCTTTGGGGGAAAAATGTACAAGTGTATTCTTATAAACAAAGTACTGTGTTGTATACTGCGACCCGTCTCTAGCTTCGCACGAATGCATATTTTTGTACAAGCAGGAATTATTTGTACAAGAGAAAGTATATAACCTTCCTCGTTTATCACTCTTTCCATTGGTGAAAAGAGTATCAAAATCGATTGAGTGATTAAGAAGAAAATCGTTTGATATATTATTTTTCTCGAAGTTTTCTCTTAAGCTCTTCCAAAATTAAGAAATCTGGAAACAATTTATTAATTTGATATAATATGTTTAATAGTAAGAAATATTTAGTTTTCACACAGTTTTTAAACTAGACTGTTTAAAACTAGACAAGAAGAACATTTAAATGTGAATTTAACATAATAAAAAAATATTTTCAACAAACTTAGAGTAAGAATTTTATATTTTTTGACTCAATAGAATTAAATTTCGTTGCTCACGTAAATAAATTTAATGAATCCATTAGATTTATTACTTTGGACTAATAATTTGGTACGTATAGACATAAGAAGAATGTTTATAGTGTGGCCAGATAAATAAAGATTTTTGGACAAATTGGATTTTATAACTTACCGTTAAAGTGTTAGGTACAAAATTGAGTTATATAAGTGAAATATCCCTAATTTTTCAATAATAACGCAGGTTAGAGTGAGAAAGCTAAAACATTGTAATAAAAAGGATAAACGTGGCAGTAACTACCTCATTACCTTGGAATAAACTGTCCACAAGATTTCAGAGTCTTGTGTTCCTTAAACCTCTTTCCTCTGCGTGGGTGGAACATTCCATCTAATTGGCTGTGTGCTTTAAGACCTTAAGTCATAAAACAAATTTAAAATCGTAACACCAACTGAATATTTTAAAATCAATAGCTACTTAAAAGCCGCATTTCAATCTAAAGATCACAAACTAGCAAATAAATGAAAATTCCGACTACAAAAGGAAGTCTCTGTATTAATTAGATCAATTTCGTCGTTAAGTATCGAAAGGATTCTTCTTTATGGTCCGTAGTACTCGTTGATGTACCTAGTTGATAGATAATTCATTCGTTTAGTATAGCTTCTTAAATTGTTGTCTAGGTAGAAAGATTTCTGGCGGAGCTCCTAACTGGCGTATTAATGATGAATTTCCCCTTGTAAAATACAGTTGTAGGAATCTGTAACAGATCCAAAAATACGATGTTTGAGTGTGAAGATTTGTGAGAAATTCGACTGATTTAGATGACTAAGTCATTATTTTATCGCTGTGATTGTAATACTCGTGATAATAATTATTGCATAGAAGACAATGTTGATTATTTTGGCCTTTTTTATTCAATTTTCATAAAATTTTTACTCAACATTATGAATACTGCTTCTTATTTTTATAGAAAGTTTATCAATGTGAGCTTTTAAGCGATTACTTTGACTTGCAGTGCATTTCAATGCTATGTCAAACTAGCCCCTCACTCTGGGTAACTTTGATACCTACAAAAAAAATTGTGTGTGTCAGCTCCGACACACGACTGAGCCTTAGACTGTATAGACAAACGACTAAGGGCCAGTTTTATAACAATCCGTTAGTTAAATTTTATATCAAATAGACAAAAAAATGATCTAATAGTATAATATAGTGTATTATAACAATATATTCGTAAGTCAACAGTATAATTTGACAGCTAGCGTTTACTGGCTCGTAACTGACTATGATAGGGTTGGTTTATCTTACGTATCGTTTATTTCGTTATATTTGTAAATAAATGTGTTTGCGACGCGAAACTTGACAGTTCTTGACAGACTACAACGAAACCGTCGACAATATTCATAAACTTCGGCGTATTTTTGCGGATAGCTACCGAATGTTTAATTTCTTTTATAGAACCACCGTCAATAAACGTTATTGATGGACCGTTAACCGTTCGTTACCAGCACTGTAACGAACGGGAAAAGGTATGTCGTTTATAAAACTGGCCCTAATTGTACTATAGAGATAAAAAAAAATATCAAATATCGCAGAAACGCGTCGCAGGAACAATAAAAACCATCAAAAACCTGTCAAATTAACCCCGTTTGACGGTATTTGTCACGTTAAATGAACGCACGCGTGATTCCGTCAAATGTGAGAAGGAAAAAAATGTTATAACAAATAAAAGGTAAATTGTCTCGACACTGACAAATAAATCCGTCTAGATTGACGTGCGTTCTGTGACAATTTTCCGTCGTACTTGCGCATTTGGAAGTATTCGTATCAGAGAAGCTAGATTTATTGTTGACTCTTGAAGGGTCCTTTACAAAAGATGTATAAGCACCTGGGGTATCCTGGGTACGAAGCCTTCGATCTTTTTTGTGCGTCTCACAACCTGCCCCAAACTAAACAGAGCTGGTACTATGTTTTTTTTTTTTTTTACTTAAACCCCTCCAGCATCATGCGGTGAAGCCTATGTCTACTGTTCCTCATTCATACCAGTTCTCGCTCACTTGTCTCTCGTACTTTCATGCTGCATACTGTTTCTTTCTTTCATCCATCCATTCTTTCATTGTCTGTCTGTGACTATTCTTACTATCTATTTATTATTCCTTATCATTACTTTTTGTCTTACTTATCATTTGTCCTTTCTGCTATTGGGTGTTGGGTAATTGAAAACTCGACGCATTTTTTTATTTATTAAAATTAAACATTACAAACACTAAAAATTAGATTATAAATTTACAAATTAAAACATTGTTTAAAAATTAAAATATTATAAAATTCGCATATCAATATTTAAACATTGAAAAATTAAAACATTAAAACGTAAGTACATTAAGACATTACAATTTATATACATTACAACATTAAAATTTACATACAATATACAAACTACGTCTGTAGCTTAGGAACTTGTCCTTCTTATCACTTACTATCATTTTACATATATTTTCTGTCGTCATGTCCATATCCATTTCAATTTCTAAGGCTATCCTATCTCTGTCGTGTACTGGGCATTCGGTCAGCTGGGGGCCTAGCCAAGATGTACATTAAAGAAACGCTCCCTAGCGAACTTTACGAAGCGAACAAAATAAAGCCCGGTGATTGGTTGTTGTAACGCCCACATAAAATTTTGACCAATCACAAAGCTTAGTCCCAGTGTAGCGTAGCGTTTACGACTGTAGAAAGCACTGCGTTTGCATCTTGGCTAGGGCCCCAGGTGAGGGACCGTTTCCGCAACGCTTGGGTCACAGATGCACGATGGACTCTCCTTACACTTGAAGCGGTACTATGAGTGTTAGATAACTTGTAAATAATATACTTGTATAATATACTTTTGTAAATTACATAGAATACGTAAAAACCCCAAACTAAGACAGACACATTGCATGCAAATGTTCGTTAAAGAGAGGTACCTTTATACAAACCCACGACCTCTGAAAATTAGGCAGAGTTGATCCAAACGGCTATCAAAAACCCCAGAAAAAAGAGTACCTTTCTTAGCTTTTTAACAATAATGTTTATCTCACCTATAAACTTTATAAATATAAGCGAGGATGAACAACCTAATGCTTAGACATTTTAACAAATAACTGAAATTCATTAGATAGTATTTATTCTTTAAGTAACTTTAAGTACCTAACTAAGTATGTTACTATAAAATATGTTTAATAATAATTGAAGATCTAAAACATATCATATTTTTATTTATAAAAAGGTAATAACTCTCCTGTTGCTGATTTGGTGAGATTATCATACATTCTATCTGCGAGTGCTTAAGGTGAACTACATATATTCAATAACTAACTAATCGAAGGCTTTACGGCCACAATACATGCATGCGTAATTGATTTATTACCAGGAATTATATTTGGGTTTACCCAGTTTCTACCACATAATAATATACTGTATTACCATATAGTTGATATCATCATAATATAATATGATATTGTTTTAAGATTCAATTATACCAATAATAAAATAAAGCTCAATAGTGGTGCAAGGAAAAACCGGTCACGAGACGAGGATCTAACAACGCAAGTCCACATGCTTTTAACGAATCAGTAATTAATTCCAAATGGTTTCTGTCATAGACATAAGCTAGCACCTAGCAACCGTTGTTGGTAACTTTTTCACTGTCATTAGAAAATACAATCTATATGTACATACATAACCAATTGGCGACGATGTCGTTGGAATTAAAAAAAGTAAAACGTGCACGAGCCACTTTACGTGGGGTGCTAACGAAAACAAGCAATGCTTTACAAGACGAACAAAGATTATACTCTTTTGAAGAAATAGAAACACGACTAAGTACACTACAAAATACTTATCGAGGATTACAGAAATTACAGACACAAATTGAACTAGAAACGGAAGACGAAAACATAGATACGGAAATTCAATACAGGAGGTATGAGGTGGATGAAGCGTTTCATTGATTATGTATTGTAACTTTGGATTGTTATAGCTCTGAGTATAAGCACTTTGGAGCATTATAATTAGGTTAAGGTAACTGCGTATACTCTATAGAATCATCGTTAAAATTTATTGCTCTTATTACAGGCCAATAGGCTTATGTTTTGTCCATAAAAACGTAGTCCATAATTGTCTCCGTTTGTCATTCTGGGATACTCCAAAAATCCTTAAGTTTGACTAGTTTTAAGCGACTAGTTTTTAACTAAAGACTAGCCTTTAGTTTGGAGCACAATTTAACTATAAGTTTTAGATTGTCAATTTTTTTAGTTTTACGCACTTCCAATCCAAAGTAAGTGTGGTTCAGGTACTTGTTTTAGCGTCAACTTTGTAATTGAACTTTTCATAGTTGGCTTTGTTCTGGATCTGGCAAGTAGTGGCAGGGCACTGTCTTGCGGCAATAAGGGATGGCAGAGCTTCTATTATTCTATTTAGTTTTACTTTAAAATGAAGGCGTGACGGATAAATGGAAAAATATAATGTTTACTTCGTTTACATATGAAAAGCTTATATGTAACTTATAAGTATTTTTATATTACTTTAAAATGAAGTAAGCAATCTGCTAAGCAGACTGATTTCTAGATATAAAGCTAATTTAATATGAAATTTAGTCATAACGCGACTAAGTCCATCCACGCATTAGATAAACCTATCTAAAAGGTACTGACTTAGGTGAGTAAACAAAATGTTACATATTAACTCACTTAAACAATATTTGTGTTTTAAAAATAAGCATAATTTTTCTGGCAGTTACGTAATTTTTATTGATAAAATTTTAATTTATTCAATGGATTAACAGATTTCTCAATGCAGCTGTAATTGCTGATTGGTCTAACTTCAGATTTACATCACGATTTTCCCAATTACGTGAATGTATTTGGGCGACCGCATAAGGAAAACGCAGTAATTTAATATAATTTATATTTATAAAATCCTGTGTCCTGACTGACTATTAACGCTCAGAAAAAAATACTAAGTCTAAAAAGCCGAACTTTGAACATACATTTATTTTAAAACGTAAGCATCCGTTAAGAAAAGGTTTTTGAAAATTCCAACTCCATGCAAAGGCTGAGGCAGTTTTGACTGCGCATTATTCAATCCCTAAATGTGTTGCTAAGCGCAAAACTCGAGAACGGCTGGACCGATTTTAATTCTGTCTTCACTCATGGATAGAGGGATAATCAGGGAAGGTTTTTACGTTAAAAAAAAATGCACCCCGGGCGAAGCCGGGAGCGGACCGCTATAAATATCGAAAAGCAACTTAAAGTAAGAAAAAATGTCTAAAAGATTAAATATTTTGTAAATAAAGAAAGTTATTTTTGTAACAATTTTACTATTTTAACACTTATAGAATATTATAAAAATATTTAGACTTTATTTTAATATTATTTTTTTATCTCTTGAGACAATGTTATCACATAAAAATAGTCATACAATCAGTCATTTATTCGTATTTTAATAAATTATATACTTATAGGGGAAAGATTAGATATTTTTTTTATATTATCTGTGGACTATTCCTTCTGTAATTCGTTGAACTATGCTTCAGGCCATAAGTGAAGGTGAAAATTTACTTTAAGCCTTCGGAATCAGTGACTGGCCCTTATTTTATTTTAGCTTATTCCTGTCACGTCTCCTTCCTGTCCTACGAGGCCTTCCGTAAAGTAAATTTCTCTGGTTAGTGCCGAGTTTCAACCAGTTCCAAATGGTAATTTACGATGACGACAGCAAAATGAATTTGGATACTTTCTACTGTGAATTTTATTTAATACTGTATGAGAGATATTTTCGAGTTGCGTAACGTTGCAAAGTTAATTCATTATTTTTTTGAATACTTATAATGGGTGTTTTTTGAAAATTAATTATGACACTTAAGACTAGACATTATAGTAGCAGGATACACTGCATTCCATTGTCATAAACTTGGCATTCATTCTGGTGGCAGCAGCCTTCCCTTAACAGAAGAACATCTTCCAATAACAGTTTGCAAGCTTCTATGTCCCAGCGAGTTAGGGATGTCAGAGCTTCCTTTTCTCTCATCCATTACCCCATCAAGATCAACTTTGGAATCGCCACCCCTATGACATTGCTTTTATCAAGTGTAAGCTCTACCTAGCAAAAACTTTAATTAAATGTTTTAAAGTGTTATAAAGTTATAAAGGATGTCCATGTCCATTGTCTTCTTTTTCACATTTTATTCTATCTAATCAAGCGCCACACTCGGATTCACTTGCTACCATCATTACCTGTCAGCCTACCTGCCATCCTTTACCATAAAAAGTCACAAATTTATTTGATAGTGTTCTCGGATATTCTTTTTTCTAATGTCTCTTCTGTCATTTTTGTTATTTATATTTTTTGGCTGAAGTGGAACTACACCCCTCAAAGATCTCAGTGGTATCATATACATATAGCTCAAAATAGATTAAGGTATAACGGAATAACGGGTAAGGATCCTTATAAGGATAGATGATTTTCTTGTGGTATATCTAACCACTCATCGAAACATTACAGCACTCTTGGGGTTATACTTCTCAGTGCTGATTAATAAATGCGAAAAGGTTAAGTCTGTTTTTCTCCTTTGATAGCCAATCACACGCCCAGATTCTCTCATAACAAAAACGATACTATGCATTATTATAAGCCTTTGTACGTATGAACAAAGGCTTACCGCCTATTTTTATTATTTATAGAATTTGAAAAAATATGCTTTACTGTTCATAAAACAACTTTTAGTACAATAAACATCATTTCAAAGTACAAAGTCAACCCATCTTTTAATTACGATCTACTTTTAAAGGTATCTCGCTACTTCTTTGTAAAGCAAACTAGTGCTTTCTCTAATTAACATCTCTCTAACTTAGTACCTACTAATTAACGACAGTATAATAATTAAATGGGTCACTTCTACAAAAGGTTATTTTAAAATTTTATAATGGCAACTATTATTAAAAGTATCGCTTTTAGTGAATAAATAATTGTTCTTTTTGGTAGAAGAGGCATTTATATTTGGGGAATTGAACTTGAGGAATATTTATGAAAATATTTAAAAAAAAAACATTGAATGTTTTAATGTGTGGACTTATGTCTTATGCTATGTTTTTGTAAAAGCAGTAACAGCCCAATAGCCCAGTGGAAAGTCAGCAAATATTGTGCAAAAGCTGGATTTATGAGAAGACTAGGAATCTTTAAAGTCTTGTGGAGTCCTAGCTAGCAAGTCTAGCAACAGTGGTCTTCTGAGTTTGCTAGTATACCTAATTGCAGAACACCGTTTCACTGACTTGTTTTTATAAAGTCGACTTATTGTTAAATATTTTTTTTATGCATAAGGTTTTAATGTCATATTTCAATACGAGCGAAACCGCTGGGCACAGATAGTGAATACTTATTAATT
Organism: Synanthedon andrenaeformis; assembly: GCA_936446665.2. Lineage (NCBI taxonomy): Eukaryota > Metazoa > Arthropoda > Insecta > Lepidoptera > Sesiidae > Synanthedon > Synanthedon andrenaeformis. Next base: position 986,819 of record OW387779.2, on the reverse strand, counting down.
TTCTGTAGAGAAAATATTATTTTCACATTTTAAATTTATCTCTTTCATAGGCCGTCGTTACCTTATGATGAATTACCAACTTTTTCCTTTTTTATTTATTTCAATCAACCCTAAGAATCCATTAGGAAATTGTTTTTAATACCCAGGAGCAATATGGGCAAAGAATCAAATAAACCTTTTGTGCCAATACGAAATTGTAGTAAAAAATCTTCAGTAAAAAGCTTGAGTGTGTTTGTTTTTCGATAAATTAGCGCTGCCAGCGCTTGAATGATCCGCTGCGGGCTGTCAGTATACTGACTGTGGATTGGTAAGTCATTAATCTTTGTTAGCTCCCCTGCGCTGAACTGGACGTTGGGCGTGAAATTATTTGTGAAGGTGAAACTTTTTCAGGCTCCCAGATTATCATAACAATTTTATAAATCTTACAAAACGGATTGGATAAGTCTGATTAATATACAGTGCCTAAGACCTAATTACGAATTAATTAATATAATTTTCGAGACTTTAATTGTTTGTTAAAGCTACAGAGGTAGATACAAACAAATATACAAATATTACCACCAAGTCGGCGTCAATATAACTAAACGAGCTTTATATTAAAAAAAGCATTTTATAAAAGTTAATATCTGTTGGATTATAAAAGTGATTGCAATAACTTAGGTACACCTATGAAGTGAGATAGGAGATGTAAAATCCTTCACTGTCCAGAAAGAGAAGATCGATTCTCCTGAACGTCCAATTTCGTGCTTGTAAACCATCAATTCTAGGTAAAACAGTCGTGTATTACAACTTACACCACAGGACAACACAATAGCAGTAGTTATATTCATGAATATTAAAAAAATACTAACATCAAGAGCATCCTGAAATAACATTTTATAATATTTTTTTGCCATTACCTGTACTGGCAAATATTGCTGAGATTGTGTCACTAAGTGAGACAGAAAAAGCAAATAGAGTCACCCAGGATTATAGTATTTAATTAATAGAATTTTTAATTAAAGAATCGGCGGAGAAAAGGTTATGATTTGCATTTTGAAGCCTTAATGATTTACTTCAAATCATTAAGGCTTAAATTTATCTAATAATGCTAATACTAGTAATACAAAGGCGAAAGTTTTTGAGGATGAATGAATGGTTTTTACTTATTCGCACATAAATTACTGAAAGGATTTTGATAAAGCTTTATAGTAATTTACAATAATTTGTTTATCAGACTAATCCATTAGTTATAATTTATAAATCGCGTACAAATTCTAAATATTTAGTATTTTTTGAGAATATAATAGACAATTAAGACGCTATTTTTCAAAATTTATCTTGCCTTTAGTGTAAAACTCGAAAATATATTGGTAGAAGTTATCTATAGAATAGTTACGATGATCACAAAACCGTTCGGATTTAAACCCATTGCTATGTTTTTAAGTTGTATGGGAAAATCTTAAAATTTAACCTAGTTTGTACTATCACGGTGACATTATATAGCTATCCGACACATACCTACTGGAGCGCGTATTTCCTTTGGGAATCACGAAGTCTATCTACTACTCTTGTTGACTGTGCTACCTATTCTAAATACAGCAGAGACATGATATATACAACGGTTACAATGAAATATCGTTTGCTCGCTCGTGGAAAGACGGTGTGATTGTGGGCCTCACTTTTTCCTCATTCCTCTTTATGAGGCCCATTCGTCCTCGCAATGAATACAATCATTGCGGTTACACTTCATAAAGTGGGTGTCATCATGGGGTCATAATACGAATGGATTTGATCGCGCGAGCTTGCGTTTATTTTGACGACATAATTGTTCGAAAACGTTTGGTGGTTATTTTCTACAGACAAGATATTTTTATGTATTGAAACAATAAATTTTGTATTGAGTATGAAATTAGTTTTTATTTAATAATACACATTTTAAAGTTTAATTTTTCTAATTGTTAGCGTCTGCTATTTATGTCGACTGAAGTTGATTGAAAAGTGCTCTGTGACGTTTCAAAAGAGGTGTTCATTCATGCAGATTCACTCATTTGTTCATTCATTCAATCTCATTCGATAGGAGGATATAAAAAGGGTATCACTCACTCACTCAGTCAGGTCAGTATAACGAACGCGTTCGCGAAGAGAGGTCGATGTCATATGATAATTAATGTATCCGAAGTAGACAGTGCTAACAGAATTAAAATTAGCGAAGAATAAAAATGCAATAAGTAATAAAATTATATAATATATAACTGTAATATAAAATATATAATGGGTCAGTCAAATTCAAAGTCAAGAAAAAGACACCGGTTTAGATACACCTATTTATTAAAAATATGAACAAACCTAATAGTTTTTAATCTTATAGTAGGATTAAGGATGAAGGTTAGGAGGGGATAAGGAAATGGGTTCTGGCATCGATTACTCACTCACCTAAACACAACAGCACACATGCTAGTCTACAGTAAGGGATGGTTCCAGTTGCCAACCAGGCTGGCTAAGTGACTGCGAAATTCAACGTGCCACAACTATATATAGGCAAAACTACATAGTTATCTAAAATTAGTTAGTTACTATATAGTTATCTAAAATTTCAACAAACATTATGTTACATTTCATCAGTTTGAAGTTGAAGAACATATTGAAGTTTGTCAACTAGTGTACCAGCAGATCTGTTTACTCGAAAAAAAGATGGTTGCGCTTCGAATAGAATCCGCTCTCCAATCTCAATGCATAATAAGAAATCATTTCACACTTCGAACTCCGAACTCCACGGTAGGGTACAACCGCTGCGCTATACTACCCAAGGGTCCTTCAACTCTTTACGAGACTGGCATTCAAATAAGATCCTCGGGAATTTCAGGGCAACAATTTTATATGGAAGAGAAAAAATATTCATGTAAGTTAGGTAAAAGTACTGTCCGTCCAAATGGCTGGATTTATTGTTATTTCTTTAGGTTGAAATTCTTTGTGTCTACAAAAATAGTTTTAGTATTGGTAATCTGATATTTTGCTAGTCACGTGACTACGTTTCGCTTTACGGAGATATTCGAGTACAAACCGAAAAACAGTAGTTGTTTGAGCAAAGTTTTTTTTTCTATATAGTGAATATAGGTTTTATCAACCTCCATTATTTAAACAAGACACTTGAATTTGTCAAAATTATAATTCAGCTTTCGGACAAACGCCAGGCTCGTCGGGAACAAGAGCGAGTTGTACGGCTAAGATCTGCTTTATTCGTTTTTGTAGAACGTTCTCTCTGTCGCACAATGTATGTTTTTAATGACGTATGTTAATGAATGACAGCGATAGACAAAAATAACGCTATACAAAACCGAAGTGAACCGAATATCTCACGGGAACAAAATCCCGAAGTGCCGATTACTGTAGCTATATTGTTAATGCTTTGGTGCATCATATTTTTAATATGTCATTCATATTTATTATTTATTCATATATTTCTTACTAGATGCCCGCGACTTCGTCCGCGTAGTAAAATAAAAATTATGTAAGCACTATAACGCTTTGCTATAACACTTTAGCCAGGCGTTAGTTATAGGTCTAACATAAAAGAAAATATACTGTTTCAAAACTCCTTTGAAAAATAGCTAATTTATACTCATAGACGCACACATGTCTAAATTCAGACGACACGTTTGGTCTAGTGGCTAGTAACCCTAGCTGTTAACCAAACGGTCGCGGGTTCGAATCCCGCTAGGGGCAAATGTTTATGTGTTAACATTTTCCCTTTGTACATGAGTCATGGATGTATGTATTTACAAAAAAAAAAGTAATCTATGTATTATATCAACTGTCTGGTATCCATAATACAAGCATTAAGTTGCTTAGTGTGGAACTAGATGGTGCTGTGTGGAATGTGTGAAGATATTACCCTACATAACACGATGATATACATCACACACGCGTTCAAGTGCGTTTCTCTTTCTTGAAGAATTTCGATTTTCTGAAATGTAGAGTTTACAGTGTGGCCGTTTGTACCTCCGTAAAGCGAGTACGAGCCCCGTGTCTAAACACGTTTAAAATATATTTTATCGAGGTAGACAGCACACACATTTGTCGCTTTTTTTCAGTTTACTTGCGTAACCGTCATGAAAAGTTTATTTCTGATTACATATAAAATGAAGTTAACGTGGTTCAAATTCCATATGTATGTCATTTGACATCTTTTCACTGGAAATCGTTGATAGAATTCCACCCCACACTTCTTACATGAATAAAGTATCAGGACGAAAATCTCAAAGCTAAACCAATAACATTTTATACGAAACACGTTTACATAACTATATGAACGAATCTAGTATCGACATCAAAGAAAATGGAAACGTTTTTCTCGCTTCCATTATTTCACCGTTCTATTGTTTCTATAAGTATACGTAATAAAAGTGAATGTTCTAGAAGGTTCATAGACACTTGACATTTATCACTGAAAAAGGTGTATGTATTATGCTTGACTCCAAAACTTTCAAAAAGTTTAACCTGCGAGTTATGGAAATAAATTTCATTATTTAAGCTAGTTTCAAGTATTTTATTCATAAAATTGCTATCACGTTCATGAATCAGTATTAAATATACGTTATTTATTTCGATTTTATTGCTGCATTCTTTTGAACTTTTATTTTTTTTAAAAAAGAACGATATCTTAGTTTGCGATATCTACCTACGAGTATATTCTCAGCATCAGTTACGATTACGAGTATCATTAGCCCATGACCTGTTAAGAGTCTACTGTTCTAAATATGCTTTTTACTGAGCCCTATTACTCTATGTTATCTGCCCATTGAGTCCATCTACTCTCCATTCTCTTGAGGTTCGCAGTCCAGTCAACAGGTGGTCTGTGGTTCCCACTACCATACTCGTCTACCCCAGCGCCCATATGCTCCATAACAGGTGTTTCTGTAACACCTATTTTTATGACTAACACCAATATAAGATCAGAAATGCTAAATTTTATATTTTATAAGTCAAATATAATAACAATAATGACTTTACAATAAACCGGTGAACCGATTTATCATCGTTTCACTAAGTTGCGAGCAAATATGTCGTTGTTGCTCCGTCAAGTCTTTAATGTCTGTTAGACGCAACATTTACGTTCCAAAACAAGCTATTTGCTGTAACTTTGGTCATCGATTACCGAATATCCGAATTGGGACTCGATTTGTCTCCATTAAGAGCGTTATTAATAGTAATCGATTGCTGTTCCTTCCGATATGCAGAAAGATAACTCATAATAGTTGTTGATATTTTTTTCCTGTTCGTTTTTACTGTAATTTAGAGGAGGGTAGGTATAAATTTGCTATATTAAGATCTATTTTAAATACAATATTGTTATTAACATAAATAACTCAATGGTAGTTATTTAATGAATGTGAACCTAACTACTCTACCTTATTTTATGTTAAGACAGGCTGACGGTCAACTTGATGGTATAGGTGGCTACCGTCGCCTATAACACAAGCAGCGCTACAGGTGCTGAAAGTGCGTTGCCAACTACAATAGGATTAAGGAATAGGGAAATAGGCTCTGGCATCCCTTACTCACTCAACGAAACACAACAGCACACGTGCTGTTATTTCACGGTTGTTTTCTCCATATATGAATATACCTAATCTATTTATGAATTTGTAATAATTATCCTTTTTTGTCGTTATAAATTTTTTACGTATCCTATAGAAATGTACATTTAATATCAATTCATTAATATAATTAAATAATTAAAAGTATCTTGTATATTAAGCTCGTTGTCAACTATAAAAACAAATACCTTTTATTAATATTTGTATTCCTTAAATATTGTAATTTTTTTTTAATGATTGTCTTTAAATTCACATTGCACGTTGAATTTAAATTAGAGGCGGTTAAAATGCTATTTAAGAATAAATTAGATCATAATTATTAAAGGTTTACTACTAAAAGTTTCCACAAACAAATTGTTTACAAGGCTCTTTTGCATTCAGCTCGCCGGAGTTGACAGAAGTAAACAACTCCCATAGAAGTTACTTGAAGGCGTTTCTAATCTCGAACAATTTGTAAAGGTTATCTGCCCGTTCACTAAATTAACGCTAATATTCAAACAAATCGCCGCTGCAAAGTGTTTCGCTTTCACTAACTTTAATCTTCACAGTGATACAGTGGTTGGTAAACCTTCCAACATTTTGTGACCACGACACTTAATATTTCTTTCAAGAAATCTACAAGTGTAATCATATAAATAGCATCATGTCTGGAGTCTTTGTGTTTTCCAATCCTTATATATATGTCGGAGCGTGATTATTCAGAGAATTGTTTATTAATTATTAATTAGATTTTTAAATTATGTAGAATCATGTAATTCAAAGAGGGATGGTATTAAAAATATCATCGGACGTAAACACAAGTCTTTGGCTTTGTATTGTATAGTCTGTGGTAAACAGTTCAGAGTATAGCAAAGACAACTGTCGAAAACGACAGCTATCGCCTATTGGCTCTTGATGACGTGATATATGATGATGTGATTTGCGGCTACGCTCATTGGTTAACAGTGACGTTAGTGTTTCGGTTGGTTTGAGCAAGCAAGTATAGAGGGAGCTCCATGTTATGTGGGGAGCTTGGCCTGGCTAGGTCGGGCATGCATTATTGCATTATGCTTTCAAATTTTCTATCAGACATTACGGTTCGTGTTAATTTACTACTGTTGAAGCCTGAAAGACTTGTGGTACGTCACACCACTTTGTGATTACTATAGCGAATTATTGTAACTATAATAAATAGTAATTGGACATAGTGTCAGTGCACTCATTTAACCTACAAGCGAGGCTCGAGACGAGACTGTAAAACACATCTCTGAGCACGCTCCGAGATATATAAAAATTACGTGTCACATGTTTGTGCGCGATGAACTTCCAAACTACTGAACCGATTTTGATAAAATTTCGTAACTATTTGTAATTTGGTCCAACTTAAAAGATAGGATAGTTTATATCTAATTTTGTTTATTATTTTTTTGCAAATTATATAATATTATTAACATAGCGCCATCTGTTGATACCTATTCAATCCAGCAATTATTTATCTGTGGGTTCCAAAAGATTCTAACAGATGGCGATGTAAGGTAATTTTATCAGCTGGATTGAGTAAAAAATTGCACCCGTGTGAAGCCGGGAGCGGGGCACTAGTAATATTATATCTTTAGCGCAGCACAATTTATGACTAAGCCTTTTGCTTGAGCATTAATATCAATACGAAAAAAATGTATGTTTTCTCATACTTGCCGCCTTTTGTTGCCTGTTACTTCGTCCGCACCCCTTTTTCTTAATTTGTTCATATATTTGTGTCAGGTGATTATTTTATCTATATTAATTGAAGATAATCCTTCGGGGTCAATACTTTTTTTCTGGGTGAATGATACCCTATATATTTTTCTGTATCATTAATGTATACGTATTCTCGAACGTGTATGTAGGCGTTGTCAAGGATAAGTAGATAAGGCGTGTAAGTGTAACAAACAAACAAATAAACAAACTCACTTTTGCTTATTATTATAATAAGTACGCATTTAATTTTACTAAAGCATAAACACGGTAAAAAAAATCATTAATAGGCATTACTTTACATTTTTATTAAATTATTTTGAAACGCTACATGATATACTAATGTACATGATATAATTTAAAATAATATGAAAAATTAAACAGGTTTTTGTAATATTGTACTGACGTTATATAATATTACCAACTTCATTGGTCTGTATACCTTTGTTAGTAAAATAATTATCGTTATACCCTTACTATTAACAAATCTGTGAAGTCATCTGATTCGGCTAGTCTTCGTTCCGCGGCTTGTTTTTTCTGAGTGAGGGATGTTGTCCTAATTCAATATTGCTATGCTCTCTGTGGTCATTAACTATGCCTTTAAATTTTCGGGATAGTTCTCTTAAACAATCATTTTTTGTAGACAACGTTTCTTGCATCTTGGTTATTTTTCTATCGTTAGAATTACATCTTGGTGTTTTAATTTTATACTCATGTTTTGTCAAAATTCCAAATGATACGTTAACATGGAAATAATTTTATAACTACAATAAAAAAAAATGTATTTGAAATGTGTGGATAATACTATGTTGTCGGCGTTAAGAAAATATTAATTATAAGTATACTTTTTCTAACAACTTCCTAAATTCAGCAGTACATTTAGAAAATCATTAAAATATTGTAATTTATGACAAATACTGCAATGTAAAAAAAAAGTGTATTACATTTATTTAACCTCGCTTATAAAATGTTACTGAGTCATTCGTGTTAGCAGTGTGTCACAAGTGTAAGCCTGATTCATGACATGCCTTTTGTTAACGTCATTTTTTATCTTCTAATCTTACCATTTCTCCCAGACCGTCCTCGCCTACAATTTTATTTAAATTCATTTGCAATTTCATTAAATATTCATGTGATATTCGGAATATTTGTTTTCCCAATTCACAAAAGTGTATGTAAATTTTAGCAAATTCAACTTGTCAATTTGTTTAAGTGAGTTTTTATCATAATTTATTATTAAACATATTTCTAAATTTCAAAAATAATATTTCATTTGAGTACGAGATAAAATTTAACTGAAGTTAAAAATATAACATTCAACTAAGCATCAACTAAATAACATTTGATAGACACATTTTAAGAGTAACAGGTTGGCAACTATAATAATATTCAAAATTTATTTAAAGAGGCTTTCGTAGTATCAAAATAAAATCTGTGAATTTCGTCAATTTATTTATAATAAAATTAGCTATAATTGCCTATCAACATAATAATGCCATCTAAGTTAGGATAAAAGATAAAGAATAAGGAAGAGGAATAAAGAAGTGCTTTCTTGCATTTCTTATTCGCTCAGCGAAACATAACTGCGCCTTCACACTTCTCGCGAAGTAGGCCGAGGCGAAGCGAATACGAGAGTGGACGGGCACTTCGTCTTACCTCGTCCATCTTTACTTCGCCTCGTGCTACTTCCATTTGTTGTCGGTTTTTGCGCCCTAGTCAAAGGACTCGAAGTAGTGCGAATGAGTTCCTCGCGAGGTTGAACGAGTGTGTAACCACGCACTTGGTACTTCAGTCAACTTTCCCGAATAATTCGTCGAGGCACTTCGCGAATAGTGTGGAGGCCGGGTAACACTGCAGTGATTAGAATGGCTGTCCAAATTTTGTTTAAATTATTAAAAATAATTACTGGCTAAATCTTAACGAATTATACAACATTGTCCTATTAAAGTGAAGATTATAGTAGAAAGTTGCCAAGAGAAAATGTATCGCAATGCAACAGGCTGGCAGGGAGATAGTGGCGATACTAATATAATTGAAGCTCGTTTGGGGGTGGTTTATGCAAAACTGGCTTGTAATAAGATAGAAACTTGGTAAGTAACTTTAACTTTTGATTGCAAAACTACTTCGAGATAATTTAAATCGTTTTGACTGTTATAAACAGGCGCAGGAACCAAACCTTTATGGAAGGTCAATGCATAATAACCAGATAACAATTCTTATATCCTCTTACTTATTAACACAAGCAAGTAACGCCATATTGTGCACTATGTGTGCAGTAGGATAAAGGATAAGTGAGCTGGCACTTCTTAATACTCGTTCACAGAAACACAACAGCTAACATTCTTTTATTTCACGGTGTTCTTCCGTAAGGGGTGGTTTCTAATGCCAGTTGCCAATAACTGCGAAAGAAGTTTTCCCTGCTACCATTAAATTAATTAATTACACTGGATAATAATAAAATACTAAATTTCACATCTCCATCGACACTAAGGGAGTCCTTCGGCAGGTCTAGTAGCTGTAAAACAGTTAATTTTGGGTGTCAAGTGACCACATTAGGCTCGACATAAAACAGGGGACTGTACCGTGTCCGCACATAAATCCGAAATAGTAGTCGAGTTTTATGACCACTTTCCTCTTAATGGTGCAAACGAAAAACAATGAGCGGAATACTTCTATTCACTTTAACTGTTAGAACTTTCTCCTGGACAACGGTTATAAATTTATCTTACGTTATTATCAGCATATTTGACTCATATAAGTGAGACTAATAATAAATTAATATATAAATAAAAAATAATTTCTAAATGTGTTGCTAAACTTTAGAAAATCCTACGATATCCTAAAAATCCTACGAAAATCCTACGATATCCCAGGATGAAAAAAAAAATGGAAAAAATTGTAAAATTATTCATCCGTGCCAAGCCGCAGACTAGTGCAAAATATTAACATTGAAAAAAATCTAATAATTGAGCATTAGGAAAACAAGGACAGAAATATATCAATTACATAAACAGAACTATATAGTATATAATATATATAATATATCTTAACACATTCTACACAGCACCATCTAGTTCCACACTAAGCAACTTAATGCTTGTATTATGGATACCAGACAGTTGATATAATACATAGATTACTTTTTTTTTTGTAAATACATACATATTATAAATACAAACATCCATGACTCAGGTACAAAGGTAAATGTTAACACATAAACATTTGCCCCTAGCGGGATTCGAACCCGCGACCGTTTGGTTAATAGCTAGGTTAGACCACTAGACCAAACGTGTCGTCAAAAGTATTCCAAAGCTCCTTTGAAACATTGAACCCTTGAATCTCCTAATCAGATTACAATATATCATTCCCATATAAACTATTATATATTTTAAAATAATTAAAACAATTGAAATTTTTCATAACCATTTGTTTCGAAAATGTCTTTTTTATTTGTGGGTATTTTCAATTGTTTTTACTTATTGCCTTCACTTAGATGCATTTTTGTATGTGTGTGTGTATACCTACATACTTGAAATTATGTTATTTGAATTTGAACAAACGGTTCTTGTTGATAAATCATATTATGATATTAAGGAACAACTAACAAAAGAAAAGTAAGAAATATCAAACATCTTTACATGGTATATCACCTACTCTTATTATATTGTAAACACGCTACCTTCTACATCTTGTGACTCATGTTAATTATTGCTCCGTGGTTTCTGCTGGAATAAATGTAAACCTTTACCATAAGAAAGCTTATTTCATTGAAGAAAAGAGACGCTTTGTGAATAGAGTGCTATAATTCGTGCTTAACCTAATTTTTCAGGTAAGAAAAAGGTAAAAAATAAAATATCTTATATAACACTAGTGGCCCGCTCCCGGCTTCGCACGGGTGCAATTTTTTACTCAATCCAGCTGATAAAATTATCTTACATCGCCATCTGTTAGAATCTTTTGGAACTCACAGATAAATAATTGCTGGATTGAATAGGCATCAACAGATGGCGTTATGTTAATAATATTATATAATTTGCAAAAAAATAATAAACAAAATGAGATATAAACTATCTTATCTTTTAAGTTGGACCAAATTACATATAGTTACGAAATTTTATCAAAATCGGTTCAGTAGTTTGGGAGTTCATCGCGGACAAACATGTGACACGTAATTTTTATATATATAAGGATATGAGGATTTCGTAAAGTTATAGCAAAGAGAATAAAGCGATTCCTTTGACGCGACAGCGCACCTGATGCGGAGTGGTCTAAAAGTAATCTCACATCTTTGGAACGTCTTCCGGTCACGCGCGAAATGAATTATCCGATGTCGCTCTACGTGATCTGACGGCTGTGTTCTGCACTACGAAAACTACTTATGTAGGTGTTTTTAGTTTTATTACTATAGATTCTAGTCTATTGATAAAACTAATAAAAGTTTACATAAAAAACCTTTAACTACAACTCAGATAAATATTTTATATTAAGGATTTCTCACACAGGAGTCTGAATAAATATGCAACGTCTACTCATAAGAAGCCAAACCTTCAGTGAACCCCGAAGCAGATATTATTTTTGGTCTGAGCCACTAAAAAAATCTTTTAAGATAATTATTAGTTTTCTTTAGATACCCTTTAAAAAAAACCTTTTGTATTTATAATGTTTAATTAGCGTTGAGGCATGGAGTTTCCATTCTTCCAAAATAAGTGACTACAATAATGTCACTGTTTCATTACAATAACCATCACCTTTATTTGTTGGTATGTAAACTTAATTCCAGTTAATATCATCAAATTGAACTAAAGGTCGCATATTGTTGTTTACTTTCAAAAACTAAGGGAAATTTTCCCATGTTGTTTCAAATTGAACCCCGTTCTCCCAATGGGAGTGTTGCGTTTTTAGGGTCGACAAACTTTGACGTGCAAAAAGTAGTGCACCATAGGGAACGGACATAAATAAGGGGAAATTTAACGTGTTTTTGCTTTGTACGGTAATGTAACATATTTTTACTTAATGCGAGAAACATTAATATGGTAAACAATTAATGAATAAAGTTGGTGCTACAAATCTGTAACAGCGGATACAAAGCTGTGGGTTAACTGACTGTTTCATTTTTTCTAGCAGTCATTGTTTTTAGAGATTGAGTTACAAGTATTGTTCTAAAGACGAAATTGACTCCATCTCCAGATAATTATAATAAATATAAGAAAAACCATACTGATTACAGATCACATAAAAAGGCCAAGACATTTCACTATTCTTAAAATAGCCAATTTGACACAGAGATTTTTTTGAATTTAAAATTAATTCATTTATTCCTTAAATTATCAGTTTCAGATCTGCTTCTGCTAAGCATAAAAACATAGATATTGATCATAATTATAATAAAAAATAAATTCAAACAATGGAAACCTACTATGAAAAGGTTTACAAATTTGCCCAGCCTACATTTACACAACGCGAAAGATACTGTAATATTTTTAATTTTGATTCTATTACAAGTAAAACCGATAAAAAGATAAAATCAAACTATTAAGTAGTGAACACATTATTAAAAAAAAAACAATGAGTAAGATTTATAAACAAATTAATAATAAGTAAGTACACTATACAATAATTAACTACATGGCGTAAAACGCTTAAAACATTCAAAAAAAAAATCTCTTAAATAAGAGTGAAGAATTTTTACCGAAATACTGTTGAAGCAACTTCCATTAAACTCAGTACTTAATTTCTTAATCTATGTCCGCTGATTGTTTTAAATTTCTATGAAATTGGGAAGTTTTCAGCCAGAGCCGTTGCTAAGTGTTTCTGTTAAAGCGGAGACTACTATTTATATAAATAAATAACGAGAGTAAGTACGACATCAATTTGTAAAATAAAAATTTGCTACCACTTGCTCACCATAAAAGTTGCTCACCAACTTTTGTCTGTCTTTTGATTGCGACATTCTAAGTTGAGAGAGTAATTTTCAAAATTATGTCAATTTTAAACATAAATCTCTCTCGGGGACACATGAAGAAAAAAAGTATCAAATAAAAATTTGTATTTTTATTTTTATTTTATTAATTTATTATGATACTGTTTACAATTACAATTATTTATAAATACATAAATACTCTGATTAAAATACACATAAAACATAAATACATAACTTTGAGAACGCCATCAGCCACATTTCTTGAGAGACAAAAATGATTAATCATTGGCGACAGTACGTTTTTATAAACTAAGATGCAGAACCTGGCACATAGACGCAAAATTGCCAGTCTATGTGTCTTTTATAAGATGTACTTCGGAGAGTGTGCTCAGGAGATGCATGAGCTCATACCGCCTTCCCCTTTCTTCCATCGGGCATACAGACATACGGCTGGTTACCACCCTCATCTTGTCGATATCCCTCTATTTCGGACCAAGCGCTTTAAAACATCCTTTATAATGCGCACTGCCTAGGTTTGGAACTCCCTGCCGGCGTCTGTATTTCCGAGCACATATAACTCGAATCTATTCAAAGTTCGAGTGAATAGGCACCTTCTGGGTGAGCTCGCTCCATCATAGGCTTCATTTTCGTTACACACCTAGTAAATAGTAAATTTAAATTTATAATAACGATCATAAGAGTTTCGTGAGAAACCTAATTGATAAATAAATATTTTGATTTTGATTTTTTGATTTTGATGTTGGCCAACAGCAAACCCATCTATACAAAAAAATAATAATATTAACTCCGAGAATTGGAAAGCTAAAATAATCTATGGAATGTGTGTTGCAGGCTGGAAATATAGACTTTGTTTAAAATACTATTATAATAATTGAGTTTGGCAAGTATACCTAGGATCCACATGAAGGTAATTGGCTACCGTCACCTATAAACACAAACAACGTCCGGAGAGTTATTAGTTCGCTTCGTCCTTGATAAGATAAACAATATAGGCACAGTATTACAATATTATATATTCCCTAATATAAGCACTGGAAACACTTCTCATAGCAAACAGATATTAACAAGTATTAAAATCTTAAAAGCTACGCATATTCATGATCTATTGTGGGCTTTTTGAATATTTTAAGTGTGTTAATTAATTTAATATTTGCCTCATTCTCGGCTTCATACGTGATTTTAACTAAATGCTCGAGGCTATATTTGAAAATAACGATATTAATATGTATATACGTTAAGCCTCAAGCTCTACTGTTCCTAAACCTAACAAGGCCTATTATGGCCTGTTCCTAGGCTTAACTGAACAACTTTCAGGTATAACGAGAGATCTCAATCAAAATCCGAAATTAGTGTACATACCTAATGAAAGGCAATTAAATTGACTAAGATATACAAACATTCCAACTAAAACTTCCTTTGACTAGTTTTCTAAAGTATGTTTAGATTTATTATAAAATACAATTTATTAACAATTAAAATGATTCATTAGTAAAATAATCATTATTGTATTTTTTATTATTCTATCTCATCTTGAAACCGCTCGTCTATTTTGTTATTATGTATTCACGAAATTTCAATTTTAAATAAGACTGAATCAGCAATTGGTCCTTGACGAAAGGTTTTGGTCTAACCATAGTATTTTACTCAAAGGCCACATGTCTTTTGTATTTTTTTAATACTAAATAAATAACACGACCTGTTAGTAACATAAGAAAGTTTATTAAATTGCATAATTAATTCCATAATATATGTATACTATTGCACAGTATTAATTTATTGAATAAATTGTTGAAAATTATATGTCTATGAGCCTCCTATATCGTTTAGGGTGATCCACCTTCAATACAATAATATTATTAATTTAGTAATTAGACTGATTATTAAATTGACTTATTTATTTTACTAAAGTAATTTAATTATATATTATACTAGTGGCCCGCTCCCGGCTTCGCACGGGTGCAATTTTTTATTCAATCCAGCCGATAAATTACTTTAAACCGCCATCTGTTAGATTCTTATGGAACTCACAGATAAATAATTGCTGGATTGAATAGGTATCAACAGATGGCGCTATGTTAATAATATTATATAATTTGCAAAAAAATAATAAACAAAATGAGATATAAACTATCCTATCTTTTAAGTTGGACCAAATAACAGATACTTTATTTTGCACCATAATTTTTTTTTTTTTTAATTATTAAATAATAAATGTATCTTATTTATATATTACATAATTTGATTTAACTAAAAACTTAATTATCCTAACTATTTTAATCTACTAATTTACTAACTAACAATTAAACAAACAAAAATAAAAAATAATAATAACACAACAGCTGATACTTATGAAGTTTGATCAAAGTCGGTTCAGTAGTTTCAGAGTTTATCGCGAACATACATCGTGACACGAGATTTTTATATATATATATAGATAAGGATTTCATTAATTGGTTCGTTCGTTGCTCACTATAATATGTTTCGTAGTAATAATTTAGGCGGCCTGTCTGGCGGCAGTAACCACCCCTCATGGAAGACCACCGCGTGCTTGTGCGCTGTTGTGCACAGCATGTGTGCTGTTGTGTTTCGGTGAGTATGCCACAGCCAACTTCCATATTTCCGTTCTAATCCCTAAACCTTTATAGTACTAATAAAGGTCACTTGTCTGCGACTGTCCAACTTTATTATACATAAAAAATATAATTCAAGTTTAGGATTTCATATGTGGTGCTACTAAGTGATATAAGTTAAATACTGTATATGTTGCAATATTTTATAATTTAATATAATCACATAAAGTCAACGGAATAGTTCCAGGAACATCTTGAAGGCAACCGGAACGCCATTAACTGTAGCTGAAACGTCGGGATTATGACATCGACCAAAGTGAAGCTGTAAAACATGTGGTACATTATGTGAGCGAAAGCGATTCAAGTGTCATAATTTATGCTCTTCTTATTTTTTATTCTTTATGAGTCATAAAGAATAAAAAATAAGAAGATGAAATGGTACTTTGATTTGAAATACGAGTAGTACTTACCTGACCAAACTTGTAAAACGCACATGAAATCGTAAATTACCTCAGAGGTGTAATCAAATCGGAATTTCAAACCATATCTGCTACATCAGCAGCTGATTCTACAATATACGACTTCACTTGTTTTTAATTAGTTTATAATTGTAAATTAAGCCTTCAGGTAACGCGATTTAATTAAGTGATGTCGCACGTTAGGTATTTCTAACGGCACACTGACTAGGTTGATGCAAGAAAATCTATTAGTTGGGTGCCAGTGTAGCCTATCGAGAAAATTTAAGGAAATAGCGTGGTCGGAAATAAATTAAATATATTAATATATAAATATATTAATACGCTCTGTGGTAGACAACACAAATTTGTATAGGTCGTGGGTGGTCGGCCTATCTGTCTCTTCAAGGCAGTGCAATCACTCCCCTGGATAATCCAGCCGACGAAGGCGTGTACTGGGGCCAATGTAAACGTTTCGTTGCGTTCTTACGAAACGAAAGAAATGAAGTCCGGTGATTGGTTGTTGTAACGCCCACATAAACCGGGCTTCATTTCTTTCGTTTCGTAAGAACGCAACGAAAGGTTTGCATTGGTTTGGTTCTTGGCTAGGGCACTGATAACGGTGATGGCTAGCCGGTAGATGTTCCCGATGGATGTAGTGCACCCGAGGGATGTTGGTCTCCGTGGTGCATAGGACGGGCAACGGATCTAGTACGACCCAAAGCTGGCCGATGAATGCCGTACATTATATTTAGTAGCAATAAAATTAAAAAGCTTTTAACTTGGATCACGAACGATAGACTCACTTTCTTTACGGCTTGTTTTTATTTTATATCGTTTCTCTCGGCGAAATTAAATTACTTATGTGCGAGTGTTGTTTTTTTGACGTACGTTCATTTTTAATGTATGAAAGTTAAACGTATTCCACATTTTCAACATAATCCTTAGTGATACACATAATTTTTTCACCCTTAAAAATTACCCTCTCGATATATTCAATTCGTCTGTTACTTAGCAATGTAACGATGGGTTTGAAAAGTGCAGAGTTAAAAGTGGTTAAGGCTAGAAGAGGCTTTAGCAATAATAATAACTCATGACCGATTGTCTGGTCAGTCTCACATACAATTCGTCACATTTTGACAAATGCGAGCATTTCGTTGGTCCCCTGTGAGTGTAATCAATCAACCGTCAGCGGGGACCCCGATCGATCTTTCGCCGATTCGGCTCCAGGTTCAGTAATATATCATTCGGATTAATTTTTTCCCTGGATGTCGGGAAATTATTAACAAAGTGCTATTTGATGAACACTCTCTCAGATCTGATAAGGATTGTTATGAAAACGGCTTTCCTCTTCACTTTGAAATATATTTTAATTACACACCTTTCGATTCTATAAAAACTTAGCAATCATTTTAATTGAAGGTATTTCATATAATGCAATGAATTAATACCTGTCATATTAAAAATTTCATATTAAAAATATATTTCCAAACATATATATAAAGTAATATTAAGTGCAACTTGATGTTAGAGGTTGATATTGCGTCCACTTAAAGTTGTGGACCAGACATTTCACAGTCTGTCTACCGCTGCGGTTGAGGCATATCTGTCCTCATCTACTATTCTAACTGAACTTGCCTCTGACAACTTGTGCTGTTGGTTGATCATGTAATTTTCAACTTTGACTATGACTTTCAACTTGTTTTGAACTTCTCTTGAAATCAAATACTTGATAACAGACGTGTGTTCCAAAAGAATATGAAACAAAATTATTATTCCAAATATAAATTTTGTAAAAAATAACATTAATATTTCCTACACTATATTAATTTGTATGTTTATTTGTAATGAGTAAACTCAAAAATTACTGGGCCGATTTCAAAAATTCTTCGCCTATAGAAAACTCCATTATCAGCGAGTAACAAAGGCTATATTTTGTAGAGTTTTCCGGACAAAGTCGCCTGTTAATGTCGGTAGTTTAATATATAGGAAAACAGATTTACCGATCATGATGATTGTTGGCAGGTTTAATTTATTTTTAAGCAGGTAATACGCTGTAATTAAGTGCGAAATGACAGAGAATAGTTGAATATAACTGTCGTTAAGAGTCATTGAAGATATGATACTTTTAGCAGCAGTGACTGTAATTTCATCGATGATACATCATTTTTGTTGCAACTAGATAGAAGAGTATATTTGAAAATATGAATGTTGATATTGATACATTTGTTCTTTCTATCTTTCATTACATGCTATTTTGTCATGAAAATAATAACCGATTAAAGTTTATCTTCTTTTGTGTCTCATGACTTCCGGTACATTGTTTCGTTAAACTTTACGCTTATGTACCTAAGAATCAAAGAAAGCGACTTAAATTTTCTGGTGCGGTGCCAATCTCAAAGAGCTGACAAGAAGCATTTAGAGGAGCAAACAATTAGTCTAACGTCATAATGGACTGACTATTGAATTTGACTTACTAGTTTGGTAGTTTTTTTTTTTTGAGAAAGTTGGATAATTGAGCCCATCTCTTTCTAATCAACTATCCTAATCTTAATATATGATCGGCAGCGCACTTGCAGCTCCTATGGCGTTGCTTGTGTTATAGGCGAAGGTCTACTATCAAATGGACCGTCAGCCTCTCTGATGATCTCAATATAAAAATAATAAACCTAATGTCCTACACTAAACTTACAAGAGCAAAAAACACAAAAGTAGAGAAGACAGAGTGGGACATTTCGGGAACAATAAAAATATTAATTTTTGAAATTCTCAAAATGTCCCAAAAGGGTCTTTAAAATCTTCCGTTTATACAGAATTCTTAAATGTGCAGCACATATTTAAGCAAGGATTTTGATCTGAAACGCTCTTTTTTCATCTACTATTTCAATGCTAACGGAAATGTTAACGGAAATTGAAAATATGGGGAAAGGGTGAATTGTTTGAGTGGCTTTTAGGGAGAACCTTTTCAGCGGTAAATCTGAAATTGCTCCGATGTATTGTTAGTTTAAAAGGCATAACATTGATCACGCTTCTAAAAATCATTGCTTAATTATTTTAGTATAAATGTGAACACATTCATACTAATGACGTTAATGTTAAGTTTCCCTGTCTAATCAACTTGTCAAAAAATATATACATGTTCAAAAAATATAACCAAAAGTTGTGCGAAGTATATTAGTAATGGCAGGGACATTGTATTTCGCAGTCATTTAGATAGTCTGTCTGGTGGCAGTGACCAGGCCCTTACAAAAGGATTCATTAGCATGTGTGCTGTTGTGTAAAGGATGCCAGAGTCCATTTCCTTATCCCTTTCTAATCTCTTATCCTTAATCTTACTATGGTCGTTAGCGCAATTGTAGCACCTGTAGCGTTCACCTACCATAAAGGGAAGCATCAGCCTCTCTGACGGCCTTAAGTATAAAGAATATATACCATACTAATTTAATGTAAGGGCTGTCAGACCCCTTGATGGCAGGTGTTGAAAGTGTCAGCACATTTTAATATCTGCTTTTAAGTGGTCTTAAATTTTCGTCTTCAATAGATAATTCAATAGCTCTGCCATCCCTTACTTACCGAAAGAGAAAGTAAACATGTTGTGTTCACGATACATTTTTGGTTAACGTCAATTGATAAGTCAAGAAACGCAATAGGGTTATAAACCTACCTTGATAAAGAAATCCGTAATTAATATTATAATTGCGAAAGTTTGTTTGGATGTATGGATGTTTGTTACTCTTTCACGCAAAAACTGCTGAACTGATCGCCATGAAATTTTGCATACACGTTGTCTGGGACACCAGAAGGAAAGGACACCAGACTATTCCCGAGGAATCATCTAAAATTAAGGAAACTAACTCCTGGCTAAGTATAATATCAATAACGATGTCAGGCGATATATTGCCTCAGAGTTTCAGAATGTCACAGACTTTCAGACATATTTAGATCGTGAACGTCCTCTTTAGAGAAAATATATTTCTCTCTGTCTTTCAATATAATATTCACGAGATAGATGGTTGTACAAATTGCCCTAAATCGACATAATTGCCCACTTGTTCCACTTGTACATGACTGCTATAACACGCGTAAGCATTCTAAATCTTAACTCTGATATGAATGTGTAAAGAGAATTTATTAATTGCCCATAAAACTTGAGAACAAAAGCCATTAACTATTAATGTGAATTCAACAGTTACATAATGTGTTGTAATTGAAAATGTAGATTACAATAATAAGTGAAACACAACTTTGCTGAAAAGTATGAATGTATTTTTTTTTTGTATTTTAGGAGCCACAAGAAAAATTAGTATAGGTAGGAAAATTAAAAGGTAGCTATCGTCGCCTATAAACACAATAGGGGTTTAAAAGTCGCTGCGAACTTTGATAGTATGAAGTTTAAGGATAGGCAAATGGAATTTAGCAATCTTTACTCGTCGAAACGCAAGTGAATTTTTATTTTAACTCTAGTCTTCCTTGGGGGGATAATGTCTGCCGCCAGAAGTCATGCAGAATTCAGTTGCTGTTTATCTATTGCTGTGTTTAAAACATAGATACCAACATAAGTATAACTGAAGATTTAATAATTTCTGTACATAAAACAAAAATTTATATTTTTTCCCCTCTTGATTCTGAATCGTTTGATTGATGAATAGATTCTGAATCCCCTCTGAAATTAATTAAGGATTTTATATCCGTCAATAAGATAAGATTTAAAATGATGGGTTGAAAGTTATTAAGGGCTTAATTCGTATTGAAATAATTATTTAAGCCTTGTATAAGGAAGAAAGCAAAAGAAATGGCCGAGATAAAATAGGGGAATACATAATCCAAAAGAAATTAGCATTGTGATCACGTTGCCGGTACAACGTGTTAATCTTTTTAGGGAAATGAGAAAACTTCGAGTGGAGCTTACTCGTTCGCAGTGTTCATTAAATGCGGTGGACACTTTTTGCATTTCTTCTCTTAAAATAACCACAACACCTCCTATAGATCGAAAATTGGGTGCAAACAAAAGTTCGGTACTTTTTTTTGTTGTTTTCATCGAAAGTGTGAACTACAATTAAAAATTTAAAACTACAAAATTTAACTGATAATTTTCCATCATACAAATAAATCATAATATAAGAAAAAATGTTAAATATTTTTCCCAGCAATATAGTTTACTAAACTATAGTAGGAATTTACACAATTTTCTTTTGATAAATTATTTTATTTTGTTTATTGGCAGTTGCTGTGCATCGTAATGTTTTCTGTAACTTATATTTAATTTTAAAATAATACTTATTTTACAGTGTTTGGAACAATGAGGAAAAAAGAGTTCATAATATTTATGGAAGTGTTAAAAAAATTTATGAAAATGTTAAAAATTTTAAAAGAAGTGTGAATTGTAAAGAAAAGGTTGTATCTTGATGAAAGCTGTGGGATATGTATCGCTTTATGCTTTGAAAAAATAAAACATAGAAAATCTGGGGACAAATATATTAAATCAAACAATGTCGGTGATAAATATGTTTGACATATGACTGAGAGATTTCTCAGTTCATGAACAAGTTGTAAACGGTAAGAGGGTGGTTACATCTGGCAGCAGTAACCACCCCCTTACAGAATACCACCGTGATATAACAGCTTGAGTGCTATTGTATATTAATGACGGTATAAAATATATGCATTACCTTCTTTTAATCATTTACAACTTCGCATCGACTTGCTTATGTTAAATAGACGACGTAGTATTACGTAACGTCAAGTGGACCGTCCGTCCGTACATTGAAAGTGACCTGTAGATATAAAATAGCATCCCAAATGGAACATAAATATTTTAGATTTCAAAATTGTACGCTGACCAAAATCTCCAAAGATGAAATTTAAAAATAATTAATAGTGTGATAGAAACTACCCATACCAATTCAATATCCGTTTAATCCGACTATCTATAGGTTTTGAACGTACGCGACCAATTATAATCTAGTTGCAAGCATACGAATTGAAACTCGCCAGCTCCCACGTTTCTGTGGAATACACAATTCCTTTGCACATCGACAGGATTATGTATATAGAGCAAAAGTGGTAGTGCATCCATTTATTTGTGGAATACAAGATACAAATTTTTGTCAGCATTTATAGATGTCCTAGAAGTTAGCATAGCCACTTTGGTTTTCAGAAAAACTCGACATTGTGCTGACTTTTGCTAGATTGTGCCATAAACTGCGAGTACCGATCTCAAAAAATGAATCACTTTATTTCTTCGAAAATGTACGGAATGTACTGTAATGTGCTAGGTTTTTGCTGAAATATGCCACTATTCGTTTTCGATTATCTCAAAAAAAAAAATAAACAAAGCTGCTATGGGCAAAAAACGAAATAAATATTTTGTATGGCAACATTCGGTGGTCTTCTGCAAAGAGGTGGTTACTGACGCCATAGAGGCTTAGCAGTTTATAGTACTGCAGAACGACGTATACTCTGTCACTTCTTTGTTTTCTTATTAATTATTCATAATATTTCATCAAATGTGTCATAAGATCTTTTCCCTCCTTTTCAATGTGTCTTCAAGATCTGCAACCGAATTCACAACCCAAGGAACGTTTTCAATGCTGCGAAGCGATGTATAGCAAACATAAGTAACAGTCGACAATGGTATCACATAAATTCTCCACACCAACGGCTGGGAAACTGAAATGTAACTTGAGCGTATAAGTTGAGACGCAGATAAGGAAGACTGTTTATTGTTCACGCTGTTTGTTTCCGGCTCGTTATCGTGTCGGAGTCGTGAGGGCTGTTTTATTTCGTACAAATAGTCTATTGTTTTAACTCGCTCTCTTAGCACTATAGATTTAATTGCGGTTAATACTATATTTTAAAGATGTTTTCAAGAATATTTGACGACACACTTTTGTATATTTATATTTATTTATTTATTAATAAAAAACTAGTCATAAAAAAATAATTTATTAATGTTGATTAATATTTTTTTTATTTTTATTTTTTTATTAATCACACCGTCTCACACCTCAGCGGTTGCCATGGCAAAAATCTACGAATTACGGTTTGAACTGCTTAGCTTGACCATCCGCCTTACTCACCAGATCTAGCCCCAAGCGACTTCTTTTTATTTCCTCATCTAAAACAACACCCACGCTGTGTTCCTTCCTAATCCCCCATCTAGCGTTTTAATCCTATAATTTAAATTAAATTCATAGGCGCTAAGTATTCATTGTACCCTCGATTTGTTGCGCGTCGCAAAATTATCATCGACGGGCTGTTCAAGCCACACTGATTTTTTTTAAATGTACTTAATTTTTAATTAGTAAAATTTATCTCATAAATATATTTTATTTATAATTAATAATTACAATATAAATACTTTTTCTTTTTCATATTTAGACAACTGTAATCATGAAAGGGTATATTTACAATTTCAGTTTATTTATAATTTTCCATGAGTGAAGACAGAATTAAAATCGGCCCAGCCGTTCTCGAGTTTTGCGCTTAGCAACACATTTAGGGAATCATTTTTATATTATAGATTAATTTCGTGCAGTTTCTATCAATTTATTTATATCAATTCAAATGCAGGCTTGATGGACATTTTATATTTAAAATATTGTGTAACTTTATAAATAAAATGAAACACTTACTTAAGGTAAATTATTGTCATGACCTTACAGTTACTTTTAATGCCAGCCATACATGATCAAGCCATTGGGAAAATTATTTTTCTTATAATTACGTACATAGAAAAAAATTATTAGACATATAAAATATAATATATTATATTATATTTATATGTCTAACAAAATCTCATGACAAATGGGGAAATTAAAATTTGTAGAGAGCAATATGGAAATCGGACTAAACTATCTTTCGAGTCAGCATTTTTTTTAATGCCATCAGATTTTAGTATACCTATATCTACTTACCTCTGAAGGAGGTTGAAAATCTTTTATTCTATATCTAATTTTAACACAACCACACACAAGAGTAATTCCAAACATTGCACCTTCTTTACTCGATCCAAAACCAAGTTGGAGCGATGCAATTTTCATCTAATCTACGGAACACCTATAAATCACGTTATCGTCCCGTCCCCGTGTCGTACGTGCTGGAGACCCTTCAGAAGTGAATTCCCTGCGACATTAGGGCAAATCGCACATCTCGGGGGGTGAGTAGATAAAGCAACATAAAATATAATGTCGACCAAAGTGAGTTGCGTTGTAAGAGATAAAATTGTAAGAGAAATTTTGAATATAGTTAAAATGCTTTCGATAAAGGTTTACCTAACCAGAGTATTCAGAGTAATTGTGTTCCATTTAGTTTATCGTATTGGGAATAAATATATATTTTCTTTACAATTTACGTACATTCATCTTTCTTTTATTGAAATTGATTTTCTTTAAATTAGCATTCTTATTTAACACTAGCAGTTGCACGCGACTTCGCCCGCGTAACTTTATAAAATATAGCTTATGTTACTCGTTAATAATGTAGCTTTCTATTGATGAAAGAATTTTTAAAATCGGTCTAGTAGTCCAGTCCAGTTTTGAGTATTTTTTACAAACATACAGTTCCTTACAACATACAATTCTTCTATATCCCAGGGTATTTAGAGGGTATAAGGGTAATTTTATATAAAAATTTAATTAATCACAAATATATTATAGAAATTTTAATTTTATAGAATATATTTTGACCCATATTTTTATTCAGATATTTAGCGATCTTTTTACCGCGCTGACAAAGATTCGCCACTTTGAGACTCGGTCATTGATGTTTTGAAGAGTTTATAAGTAGAACAGTAATTAAGTCAAGTTGAAAGAAATCGCATGAAAGGCTTTCTAAGCTTTTCTAAGCTATAAAAAAAAGATTTGTAAAAATTTTGAAAATGTAAATTATTTTTATTTTCAGGCTTTTAAAAAAAAACATATTTGTAATTTCGTATAAAGAAAGAAAAGTTAAAAATTTACATATACTTGTTCATGGTTATACTTCTTCGTAATTAAATACATAAATAATGTATTGATTATTTACTAATATAATAATTGATACAAACAATGATCTTTTGCTTCATGGACATCTGCGCATAGGAATAAGGATATCCATCACATCAGTCTTGCAAACTATCAATTTACAAAACTAATGACACTCGATTTTCCATGTCTTCAGCAAACCGGGTATCTGGTTACGAACCGCAGTGCGTGCAAGCACTTATTAAAGGCGAATTTATCACTGTCTTACGCCGGCTCAATTAACTCTACGCGGCATTTCTTTAAATCATAGATTATGTACAGGAGATACGGCAGGTTGAGCAGTCGTACCTAACTAAAATTCAACCGAAAAACCAATTGGTAAATAAATAAATACAAACACTTTATGTTGCTTACAAAACATTTTAAACGTTAGGCTGACAAGCATGTTTTTTTTTTTTTTTTCGTTGGGTTTTAGCCGATACGAATCTGGCTTAACCCCGCAGTGTCGTTCCCTACACTGCCGGGTATCCATGAGGATTTCCCACCGTAAAAAAAGGCTGACAAGCAGGAATAGGTTTTGCGGTGCTTCAGGAATGAAGCCTCTCGCTGACTGCCCGCTGTAAGAAGAGAGAGAATAGACATGGGATCGTACGTAGCCATCACAACACCGGGTAAAGAAGGAAGACGTGCGTCCTGTGTGTGTCTCGCACGTCTCTTCACAGTGCGGAGGTTAAACTCCGTAAATTGAGGTGGAGCCCGCAATGTGCGACTTTAGTAAGAAAAATTATAAGTGACCTATGTAACCTCTCTGGTGTGCTGTTGTGCTTGTTTGTCGCTTTGCAACAACCCCGACGACAGTCTATATGTCCGCGCGAGGGTGGCACATGCACCTCGGCGATGTCTTCTTTCGATTAGCGAGCGTATCAATTGTATGATCACGTTGCAATCAGCGGACTTCGAAGTTACGAAGACAGTCGGTAGACAATGGCGGCCAAACTTAACGTATGGTGTTGGTTTTGCTCTATTTTGTATCTTAGCGTCCAAAAGGTCAGAGAGAGAGAGAGACCGCGGGCTCGCGCTCGCGGTTTTATTACTTAGGTCCTCCCTCCACTTTCACGCCTCCTACCTCTCCGACAGATGGCATATGCAGCGACTTATCACTTATGTGACATAGACAAGTTGTTAAAGTTGTCTATGCACAGGTATCTAGTGTGAGTTCACTGCACAGACCACTTGAGTGGTGTGTGCAAATTTTACATGTTACACCCAGAAGGGATAGGGAAATGGGTTCTGGCACCCCTTACTTATCGACATGCGCATTTTACAATGGTGTTCGGTTATTCAGGGGGTGATTAATGCCACATCCTTACACCGGATAAAAAAAAAATATTGAATAAAAACATAGACATGAATAATTTGTCGTATCTGTATGGCAAGTGAATTAATCTATAAACACACCATCCACAGGCATTAATCTGCGTAAGTGTCAATTAAGTAGAAATACGGGAGTCGCGGACGCCTATAATCCTCTAGTTCTGACCTCTCCTCGCACAAGAAAATTATTTGTATAATAGCCGAACCTACCCCACATTGATTACTTACTTACTATCAGTTAAGTTCGAGCTGGTAAAAATAACCGCATGACCATTTATGTAGGTATGTAAACGTCATTGCTGGGGTCATAGGAACTTTGACACGCATTAGTAAATAAAATACGATTTAAAAATTCCGAAATCTCCAAAAGTAAGTAAAAAAAAGAACCATACCTGAGAGATAATCAATACTAATAATAAATCTGTAAGGGTCGGTCATGGAGTAAGTTACTTTGTTTTCAGAGATATCGTGTTTATAGGCTCTATACATGATACTGAAACTAAATTGACGATTTTTAGATTTTTTTTCTGTATATAAATGTATATTCCTCCATAACTCTGATTTTCATGAAACTTGCTAGACAAACATTTGGACGTATGGGACACAGGATAGGCTACTTAATATTTTTCAACGCGGACGAAGTCGTGAGCACCAGCTAGTATATAAATAAAACTAATGAAATCAACGCCTGACATCAAGTTATTTTTTTTTTTTGAGATAAAAGTTAAACTTTATTCAATATTTTGATAACTTTTTACAATGAATATATGATTTTTACTTTTATTTTTGGTCAACAAATTAGAAATAAACAAGAAACGAGTTAAAATTGAATTTTTCTTTACAAAATACTATTTTTATTGTCTGGCAATAAAGTGGAATTTCTCTATAAAATTGCCACTTTTTTCACAATAAAAATTTATAATAAATAATTTTAAAAATAAGATAAGAATAGACAATATAGAACGACTTAAAGTTTTTTGGAAGTTAGAACGAATATGCCTTGCTAATGCCGAAATAGTTTATTATTTTATTTAAACATTTATATACTAGAAATTGTTTTAAGTGAAACAAATTCAGATGGGTTAATTAAAGGTAAAACTCAATTTAGATTGCAGGTCGGATAACCGAGGTCGACCTACTAATGGAATTATCGTGTTAATATAGTTTTAACACAATTGGAAAATATGTTTCGTTTCATTATTATCTAATTTAACCATTAGTGACAATTTTAGCGCTTTAGGGTCTTTACTTGAGAACCTTGTATGTAATATGTTTCATTTATATCGTCACTATACCTATTAGCTTTCTTAATATACTATTTCTTTAATGTTAAGGTATTTAATGTACAAACGGCAACACTGTTAACTGTACATTTCAGAAGAACAGTTTTTTTAACTTGACAGTTTTTTTTTTCTTTTATGTTTGATCCAATCTCATTATTGACATTAAATGCCATATTATTGAATTCGTGGATGATAATAAAATTCATGTTTGAAGAGAGAACATACGATACGAGAAATACGATATTAGCTCCAAATTAACTCTCAGTTAGATTGGAATGCGTGATAAAAACAAATATTTTTTTTTTCACCTTTTCTGAAATTTAAAGCCCGTTACACACGTAGCTATAATATATATTAATATACTGTACTATAATATATATTATAGCAAGCTACCACAGACGGAGACAATGCTATAATATATATTTTGCCTTAATTTCATTGATGGTCGTAATATGTCTTGCTGTACCATAATATGCAATACCTAATATAAATTACGGTATACGATGGTGACATAGAAATATATATTATAGCTGCATGTGCGGTCACTCCAATATTTGTATCAGTAGTAATATTATAAATGCGAAAGTTTGTTTAGATGTATGGATGTTTGTTACTCTCACACAAAACTACTGAATCGTTGAAATATATACGCATATACTTATAGTCAACGCGAAATATATGCGTTGAAAAAGCAATATATCGCCTGAAATCGTTATTGCTATTACACTTAGCCAGGAGTTATTTTCCTTAATTTTAGATGATCCCTCGGGAATAGTCCTTTTTTTCTGGATGAAAACTGTTTTTTCTTTAATGTTAAGGTCATAACTTAAGTATGCCTCGATAGTTTGGAATCCCTTTATTAGTTTGGAATTAGTGCAGCGTAAATTCCTTAAAACACTTAATTATAAATGCTTCCACTCAAGGTTGTCATATGTTGATGCATTGGAGAAATATTTCCTGCCAAGTTTAGAACAGCGACGATTGCTCCTGGATGCTGTGTTCCTGTACAATATTTGTAATAACCACTATGACTGTGTTTACCTCGTGAATAACATTGTATATCGATTACCAAGCAGTTCCCAGGTATACGAGATTCTCATACGCATAAACTATTTATGCCGAAGTTCTGCAAAACTAACGCTGACAAACATGCACCTTTATACCGTGTTATGCATAGGTACAATTGTCTGTTTATGGGTGTTGATCTGTTTTCTGTTAGATCACGGGAATATAAAAATGAAATTGCTAAATTGATTTAGTTTTATGGTGTCTTGTTTTTGTTTTTTTTTTTGTATATTCTTTTTTAGTATGTCTTTCTCTGTATAAAATTAGTGTACCAATTTGAGGAAAATGTTGTTGATTGTACTGTTACCTTTATTTTTGCATGTTTCTTGTTTCATATTTATTATACACGATGTAATTGTTTGTTTTCCCAAATAAAATAAAATAAAATAAAATGTACGTCACGTACTTTTGGCGAAAGATACGCCTGCCGATGGAGTCTTCCGTTGGTTAATTGTTCTAAGTTTTGAGGTCCTCGGACAAAAAGCATAAGGCTAGTACGAAAACAAAGCGTCAGCCAGTACTCACGTACGCATAGTACAAGTCAATATATTATTATACTAAAACAAACATTGGAAATGATTTCTAGTATTTTAGGTCATAACATATTATTTATTTATTTATTAAACAAGGCCCCCAACGAGGCAGGCATCAAATTAAAACACGTTGTTCAGAATAATTGGCACCAGTAAGAGCTCCAAGCAACATCCCATGTATTAAACCTAAATTTAATCTAATCTAAACTATAATACTAGTGATAATAAAATTTAAAAAAAAATTAAAATAATTGAAATAAATAATAATAATAAAAATGTCACATTACATGTCACTAAAAATTATACCATATTCAAACGGTGTCACATATATATGAAATATGTTAGTAAGATTATTTTTACTATTATACCTATTAGTATCGCAAATATTTGTAGATAGTATATATATATGCGACCAGAAATTAATCTATACTAATATTATAAAGAGGTAAAAGATATTATCTTGACGAGCAACTTTGTACCTACACTTGAATCGAAAGATAACATGATAATACAACTTTTAATAAAACAAATTGAAGGTCATTTTAATAAAATAAAAATCTTTTAATGAGTGTTCCGTATACATATTTTTTGAGGTTTTGATTTGCTTGAAAAATAGAGGAAGAAAGTTGGCGACAGGAATATAATTATTAAGGGATATATCTAGAAGAGGCCTATATCTGAGGATAGCCTAATCACTAAAGAACGGATGCTAATGATTAGTAAACGCATTATAAAATACAAGCGACCCGTCCCCAGTTTCACATGGATGCAATATTTTTCCCTGAAAAGTATATATCGTTGATAGTTTATCGTTCTTTACAATAATGAAAACCGTATCAAAATCTGCTGGGTGGCTTAGAAGAAGCCACCCAGCAGGCGGCGACTTATATTTATTATATAGTGGCCCGCTCCCGGCTTCGCACGGGTGCAATTTTTTACTCAATCCAGCTGATAAAATTACCTTACATCGCCACCTGTTAGAATCTTTTGGAACTCACAGATAAATAATTGCTGGATTGAATAGGTATCAACAGATGGCGCTATGTTAATAATATTATATAATTTAAAAAAAATTAACAAAATGAGATATAAACTATCCTATCTTTTAAGTTGGACCAAATAACAGATACTTATGAAGTTTGATCAAAGTCGGTTCAGTAGTTTCAGAGTTTATCGCGAACATACATCGTGACACGAGATTTATATATATATAGATAATATAGATAATGATTATTGCTATATTTATTTAGGACTGCGAGGGAGTGCAAAGTGTGAGTCTTATATTCGCATCCTATATACGGGGATACGAGACAAATCCACCTGATTAACCTTAAGGAGTATTGCTGAACAACTGAATGAGCAATAAAAATTTAATTGAAAAAATAATTTTTGTTATTACTTGCAAGATTCCGCAATTGTAAAATCATTCACAAGTTCATTATTAAATAGTTTTAAACACAAAATGTAGCAAAATGATCTCAGCTTTTCACTGGTGTGGTTCCTGAACCACAGTTGATTGGAACATACTTAGTTATAGTTTCATAGACTCAATCTATAGTGCGTATCTACTACGTAAGTATCGTTTGATGAAACATACAAGAGAAACATAAAAAAACAATAAATAACATAACAACTTACAACTTAAATGGAAAATTAAAATAGTTTTTCAGGTGTTCACCTAATGTAACATCCTATATTACCTGATTGTGTATGATAGTGGTTTTTATTATGAACACATAATGTGTAATATTTATAATTTTGAATAGAACCCCAAATGGAACGTTTGTTTTAAACATTTGATACTACTAAATATATAAAACATTGAGACCTTCAAAATATCAGTTTATTAATTCGCGCAGTGCAAAGCAGAGTGAAATAGAAACACAATGATTTTTATAGTGTTAGTTTTGGTTGTTATTTCTATTTTAACTTTAATTTATCTTACTAGTTTCTGCTATGAATGTTATTGGAAAAAACGTGGTGTATCATTTTACAAAAGAAATAAGTTCTTTGGTCCAATTTGGGATTATATAACAGAAGACAAAGCAATGTTTGAAATGTATGCGGATATTTACAAAAAACATTCCAATGAACCAGCTATAGGTGTTGGAAACTTATTCACGCCGGCTCTTTACGTCATAGATCCTACTAATGTGCAGCACGTTATGCAAACCGATTTTCATTCTTTTAATCATCGCGGTGTCGATATTGCTGACGAAGATATATTGGGTCAAACTATTCTTTTTACAAATGGTCCGAAATGGAAGTTGGTAAGACAGCATATGACACCACTTTTTACGGCAGCAAAGTTAAAAAAAATGTTCTACATTATAGACAAGAGCGCGTATGATTTCGTTGAACATTTAGAAAAATATCCACATAAACAGAAAGGGAAAGGCTTCGACACATTGAACGAATTTTGTTGCGCTGCTATAGCTGCTGCTGTATTTGGAATCGGAACAAAATCAACATTTGAATCCCCATTTCTTCATATGGCTAGAGACGCAGTAAAACCGACAGCTCTGAGAAACATCAAGTTCGCCATTAATATTTTTAGCCCTTCGCTAACTAAAGCATTAGGTTTAAGAATATTTTCAGCTAACGAAAAGTTTTTCGTCGACGCCATTAAACAAGTAATCAAACATAGAACGCAAGAAAATGTAATGAAATATGATTTTGTAGATTTATGTGTCAATTTACAGAAAAACGGAAAAATGATTGACACAGATACAGGACTTCAACTAGAACCTACCGATGAGCTTTTGGCTGCCCAAGCGTTTTTCTATTTCGTTGCCGGCGTAGAACCCACCGCTACAGCCATGTTTTGCACTCTTATAGAACTAGGAATGAACCCTGAAATTCAACGTAAAGTTCAAGAAGAAATCGATAATGCTTTTGATAAGTGCAACGGAAAATTAACTTATGACGCAGTTAATGAAATGGAATATTTAGAAAAAGTTCTGAATGAGGCCTTGAGAATGTATCCCCCTATTGGATTTATAACAAGAAAATGTATAAAAGATACAGTGCTTCCTATAGGTAATATTAAAATTGAAAAAGGCACAAAGATTTTTGTCCCTACATTCGACTATCATCACGATCCAAAATATTATACCGATCCTGAAGTTTTTGATCCAGAGAGATTTTCAAGTGAAAAAGAAGTTGGAAATGACGTAACATATTTGCCATTCGGCAAAGGAGGTAGGACCTGCATTGGCATGAGATATGCCAAGCTTCAAGCGAAAACAGGCTTATTTCACATCCTTCGAAATTTTAACATTAAAACTAATGTAAGTAATGCCGGAATCAAATATCAAAAAGAACAAGCTCAGGTGCGTCCCACTAATGTAGACCTTGAATATATTCGTAGATCTATAAAATAATAAATAATGAACAGAAATTTAAATAAATTTTAATAAATTACTTGTACATTAAAACAGAAATACTGCATGACGTTCAGAATATGTACTTAAGGTGTATAACGCCGATTTGGCCTTGAATTATTAGGCTGATTTCCCCGCGCCACCCTCTACAAGAGATCGACCGCACAGAGATGGCAAAGAGTAGTATGGAGACTAGACGACAAAGGCACGACATAGTCGACTGAGCCTACTTTACTGCAAATACATACTACAAATTTATAATTATTTACAATGTAGAGGGATAATTCAGTAACAATGAAGCGTGTTTTGTTATTTAGGTAGTAAATTATGTTACCTAGTAAAATTTTTTATCCGTCTGCGCCACAACGAGGGTTATTTTTTTAGAGTGTATAGCGGCGCGCTCCCGGCTTGGCCCGGGGTGTATTTTTTCTAAAATAAACGTAGCCTAAGTTACTCCTTATTACATCAGCTATCTGCCAATAAAAGTCCCGTCAAAATCGGTCCAGCCATTTCAGAGATTAGCCGGAACAAACAAACAGACAGACAGACAAAAATTGTAAAAAATGTTATTTTGGATGTTATTTTGGATTTTTTCTAAAATAAACGTAGCCTAAGTTACTCCTTATTAAATCAGCTACCTGCCAATAAAAGTCCCGTCAAAATCGGTCCAGCCATTTCAGAGATTAGCCGGAACAAACAAACAGACAGACACAAAAATTGTAAAAAATGTTATTTTGGATTTTTTTCTAAAATAAACGTAGCCTAAGTTACTCCTTATTAAATCAGCTACCTGCCAATAAAAGTCCCGTCAAAATCGGTCCAGCCATTTCAGAGATTAGCCGGAACAAACAAACAGACAGACAGACAAAAATTGTAAAAAATGTTATTTTGGATTTTTTCTAAAATAAACGTAGCCTAAGTTACTCCTTATTAAATCAGCTACCTGCCAATAAAAGTCCCGTCAAAATCGGTTTAGCCATTTCAGAGATTAGCCGGAACAAACAGACACCCAGACAGACAAAAATTTGGTTTGGTTATGTGGTTGGTTTATTTTGGTGTATGTACTCATATATGGTGTATGTACGTATATATAATCATATGCATGTAGTAAAAAACGGTTATTTCAATATTACAAACAGACACTCCAATTTTCTTTATATGTATAGATGTATGTATATTTCTTTATACGAATATAAAATATATGGTAAAAGAGTCAAACAAAAGTTTTTATCAAAACTAACAAATTTTTTAATTTTCAGTAAAAACAATTGAGTTTTTGCACCAACCGTACAAACTTCGCGTGGTACGTTTTGTTTGGGTAACGCTAATGCCGGCGGTAATATTTTTTTTTTTATTTTTGATATTTTTTTTCAAATTCACCAAGTGAGTGAAGTGACAATAAATTGAAACAAAAAGTGTTTTTTTTTTCATTTTGATAAAGATTACGAACTTTTTAGAGCAAGAATCTTGCTTCTTCAATTTTTTCAAAAAATCTATCGAGTGGGACAAAAAAGCGGCTGAGTGGATTAAATGGAAACTCTGTGGGGCTTTTTAGGGTATATTGAAGTGTAAAAGGCACACTTAACATTTATTATTTTCTCCATATTTTTGATTCAGCGCTTGATTTTTCTAAAAGCTATCAAAAGCCCTTTTTTACAATTTTTAAAATTCATGTCAATAGAATTAAAAAAAAATCTTGTAGAAAATTTATTCACGTTTTCATTTTGTTTTCGTTTTGTCTTGTCTTTTGCCATGTCTAATTGTTTTGGTATGTATGTCTAATTATGTAATTTTAAAGGAGGGGGGGGGGAGTAAGGGGGGAGCGGAGGGGGACTGGGAGGATGGTGTTGATAGATTACCCTCATCCTTTCAAATGATACCTAACATGGGGGGTCTATTTGTAACCGTTGACCATGGTTACGTCAATTTTTTTATCTCGTCGAGACGTCTCCGATGAACCCAAACACGACCCGGCTGTGACGCGCCGTTTCCGAGTTACGGTCGGGGAGGTCCGAGGGGGTGTCAAATTTTTTATCTCGTCGAGACGTCCCCGACGAGCCCAAACACGACCCGGCTGTGACGCGCCGTTCCCGAGTTACGGTCGGGGGGTCCGCGGGGGGTGGGTCAATTTTTTTATCTCGTCCAGACGTCCCCGATGAGCCCAAACACGACCCGGCTGTGACGCGCCGTTTCCGAGTTACGGTCGGGGGGGTCCGAGGGGGGCGTCAAATTTTTTATCTCGTCGAGACGTTCCCGATGAGCCCAAACACGACACGGCTGTGACGCGCCGTTTCCGAATTACGGTCGGGAGGGGGGGGGTCCAAGGAGGGGGCTGTCAAAAATCTCGCTTTTTTTTTGGTGCCCCGGTAGACCAGATGACACTTTCCTTGGTGACTACCGATCACCCTCTATGACCTTCCGCAAACCCCACCCTTCTATCCCTCATAGTTTGCGAGAACCGCTCACCAACTTTTTACCAGAACGGTGTACCGAGGATATCGGATTTTTCTGGAGGTCACGGGGGCGTCCCCTACGCGACCACCTACAATAGGGAAACCCCCCACCGCTCCTTCTAGGAGAACAATTCGATGAGTCACTAGATAAGTGAGTGGGAATCCGGCTTTATAGTGGCTTTATTATTTATTTATTAGGCTTATTAATTTATATGTATTAATTAATAATTAATCATTATTAATATTAATTAATTTAATTAATTAATTAATTAAAATTCATGAAAACTTTCCTTCCTCGTTTGGTTTATTTTTGATATATTACGTTTTTGCCTCCTTTGCTTACTTCCTATCTTTATTAAATTTAGATAACAAGTATATATACTGTACAGATGAATAATTATTAATTGAATATTCAAATTGAATATTTCAGATTATTAATAAATTGAATATTATATTACAACATAATTTATATTTAGTTTTTTAAAGATTTAATTAAAAAGACAAAAAAGAAAACCTATTAAAGTATTATATACACTATCATGCACTGTCTGTTCTGCCACTAAAATGTTTATTCTTTGTTTATTACGTAAAAATTAATAATTTGATGAAGCGCAACGCGGCACAGGTCCGTCTAGCATCACGACTCGCCCCGCACTGACATTATGGACGAGAACGGGTTAGCGCTGAGTAAGTGGGGAAATATTTTTGATAAAAACATTATATAAAATTCAATTTTACGAATTTTCAAAAAGCGCTTCCAACAAATCATGCTACATTGTTATCTTCATAAGTGTACAAAATTTCATAATCTTTTGATAAATATTGTAGAAGTGAGATTGTTATAACTGAAAATAAAAGGGGTGAGTTTAGAATTTTTTTCCTGAATCAATATCAATAAAATAAAAATTTTAATCCCAACAAATCATTCCTCATATCTTGTAGATAAACATATATTTTTTTCGCTGAAGAAAAGGCGTATATATAATGAATAAAACTGTTACAAAATGTTGCAAAAATTTAATTTTTTGGAAGGATAAGCCTTAATATAAAATTATTAAATTGAAATATCATCTCTTTTCAATAATATAAATAAAATTTACAGTACCTACATTTATTATATAGGTTTATAATATTAAAATTTAAGACAAAATTTTTTTTTATTAAACTGACAAATATAATTGCATCAAATGTAGTAGTATAACATATAAATAGTATACATTTACATAGTATAAAACAAAATTGCTTCCCGCCGTCTGTCCCTCTGTATGTGCGCTTAGATCTATTAAACTACGCAAAATATTTTAATGCGGTTTTCACTAATGGAAAGAACGTTAAAGGAGGAAGGTTCATATAAATATAATTTTCAGAAAAAAATTCATGCGAAGCCGGAAACGGTCCTCTAGTATAATATAAATAGTATGCACGAAACCTTTTAAAAATGTAATGTCTATCAAAATAATTTCTGAAATAATATTTTTTAAACCTATGTATTTTTAAGTTTTTTTTAGTGGCAACCAGTTTTTGATCAAGCACGTTATAATATTATTAAAAAATTGCACAACCTCCTTGTGTCTTCCAAAATTGCTAGTCTTCCTAAACTAGTCCAATAAAAATGGTCTTCTAATAGATCTTCATGTACTAAGATCATATTCACAAATAAATATAATACCAACGTAATATACTGTGGTATTATATTCATTTTGTAAGGGGTTTACATAAGTCCCTTATGTAATTGTCCCTTAAGTTTTCTAATTGTCTACTTTAACTTGTTAACCCATTTGCTGCGGCGGACGCCAATCGGCGTTTTTTGATTTAATATTCAGGTGCGAAATACGCCCATCGGCGTTTTTTTTTAATTGCTTATATCTTGGCAAAAACAAGTCACAAAAAATTATACTTGCAATATATGCACTTTTTTTTTTTAAATACAGCAAGGTACTGCTCGCCGTTTCCGAAATTTTAACTTTTTGAAAAAATGCGAATTCCTTCCAAGGTGCGGAAGACGCCTAACGGCGTTTTCCAGGATTTAACAACCTTTGATTTTAAAGAAATACCTAATGTATTTTTGCAATATCTTCTAAATATATTAAGTTAATATTATTTTTCTAAAATAGATGTATTTATTACTACGTCTTAAGTTAAAATTCACTAAAACTGAAGGAATACTTAATAACAACAATAGTCTTATCGCTGTGGAATGCGGTACCTATTGTTCTCTCCCCTAAGCTCGAACCTGTCGGTCGCTACACAGGCCGACAGGTTCGAGTTAATCCGTCTTTTTACTTATAATTTTTATTTTAGGGTTCACTTTAGTTTGAAAAAGCACAGTTTGCACTTATTTACGGTTAATAATTTTCTCACCACCAACACTTCTGTTTTGCTTTCGTGGTGATCAGACGTGCTGTTATACTTGTTGCTTTAATTCTAACGACCCGCTTACGTATTATTGGACTGTTTCTTGCACATACGACGACCTCGGCTATTAATTTTGGCTCTGATTTTTCCTACTGAAATTAATAAGTGTTGTGTACTATTAATATGTAAAATGTTGCCCGAGTTTTGTGTTTTAAATTTTTAATATAAAATGTTATAAACCAGTATATTTAATTTAAGCCATTTAGTCACAAGGAAACATTTGTTCCAGAACAAATTTTAACGTGTTTGGAAACAAATAAATAAATTGGTATGAATTATCTACTCATTTTTATATAAATAGTAGACATATTAACAAAGTTGTAATTTTTACAAGTTAAAACTTTCTCTATAGTGTCCACTAATTGCATCAATTCTTTCAACAAAAGTTCATTTTCATACTAATTTTCAGGTTAACAAAGATGTCTATAAAAATAAAGTCTGTAAATAAATAGTTTATAAAATTATTTATAAAATTATATTTATAGTATTATAAAATGGAAAAGGTTTGCTACCTCTGATATAAATTTATACTGATAATTTAGCAATCCTTATCATTTGAAATTAAAATATATGAGACTGTAGTTTAAAAGTAAAGAAATGTTATTTTATTAAAATAATTTACTTACCATTTTTCGCCATATTCTCCAAATTTTCACGTTCCAACTATTAAACAACAAAAAATACCGTGAATTACGCCAACTTTGCATCCAAGGGTATCTTTGCCCGAAGAACAATTTCTAAGCAAATCAGTTCATGTGAAAAAATATACTATTATTATGGCAACACTCGCTACAACAGTGCAAAGTAGACTTTATATGTGACATCACTGAACATTTCCCTTGTTGCTAAGTTCATTCAGTAACGTGTTGGAACTTGTAGAGTGTGGAGTGTATTTCTGCGGGCAAATTTTTCTAACAAATTGAAAGTAAATTGTGCTTCATGGCGAAACCACAGGTGAGATTATTTTATTGTGCGTTATGGAAAACAAATTCTAGAGTGTTTTAAAGACGGATTCAGTACTGTATTTAGTGTTAATCAAAAGTAATGGTGGTGGGTAATGTTATCCGGTAATGTTCTAACCTACGAATGTCAACATTGCCCACGATCTAAAAAGGCTCAGGGTTGTCACCACGATAATTTTTATATATCTTTTGATTTTTGTGTTTGATCAGCAATTCCGTATAAATTTTTTACTAAGCTTCCTTAAGTTTCTGCAAGTTAAACGTACGAATTTTATAGATCAGTTGAAATTTTTTCATATTTTTTGGGTTATTATCTATTACCAAAACCAGGAAAAAATTCATTTATTGATGTATTGTTTATTTTTTTATATTTCAGAAAAAGAAAAATAAGTCTAGAATTCGACACCGAAAACTAAGACGTGTTCTTGGATCTAGGATGTATAAAAATTACTCCGAAGATATGTTAAAAATTGCATGCGATGCTGTTAAATCACAACAAATTTCTTCAAGAGATGCGGAACGACAATTCGGGATTCCAAGGCGCACAATAATAAATAAAATAAAAAACATACATACAAAATCTGTTGGTCATCCTACCGCTTTAACGTCCGCAGAAGAAAAAAACATTTTAAGGGTTTTGCAAGCATCTGGTGATTTTGGCTCACCGCTTACTAAAATAGATCTAAAACTATTGGTTCATGAATACTTGAAAAAAAAATTCTCGAGATCATATATTCAAAAATAAAATTCCGGGTGATGCATGGGTTGACAGCTTTTTGGCTAGGCATGCTGATGAATTAACTGTAAGGACTACTCAAAAAATTTCAAAAGCAAGAGCTGAAAAAGGGCCGCAAGAGATAGCTGAATATTTTGAAAATTTAGGCAATACATTAAAAAATATACCTGCTGACAATATAATCAACTTCGACGAGACTAACCTGTCTGACGATCCAGGTTCTTGTAAAGGCATTTTTCGAAGGGGCGTAAAGTATCCGGAAAGAGTTATTAATTCCACAAAAGGAAATATATCTCTCATGTTTACAGTAACTGCTAGCGGAAAGTGTTTACATTTATATGTTGTCTACAAAGCAACCCATTTGTATACAGAATGGATTAATGGAGGACCACCAGAGACCAGATACTTAAAGATTTTATTCTGATGTGACAGCCCTAGGCATTTTGAAATCGCTTCATGTGCCTTGTATAGGAAAGAGAAAAAATACTAGGGTAAAATTGCCCACCCATTTTAGTACGAGAGTTGTGACGTCGTTGGTTTGATTTCTGAATAAAACGCCATCATTACCCAAAACCTATTAGTAAACCCCATTATAATAAACATAAATGTTATATTTGCGTCAAAAATTAACTTGGGTAATGTTGTCCAAAAGTTCAGATAACTTTGCCCGCCACCAAAATAATTCGAAAATGGCACTAAACGTTAATTTATGATAAATTTTGCTTAATTAATACGTGCATGTGGTCTTAGAACTGCAGTAGAGGATAAAATACATTAAGGCGCCTATAGAAAAAACTGCAAATATTTACAATTTTTCTAAGAAAACGGGCAAAGTTGGCATATTTCACGGTACACAAAAAAAGAGTTCTAAATGACGTTAATTTATTTTTCACATCAAAAACGTACAGGAACGTATCACACGTTTGGCGTACTGGTAGTTTTTCTCAGATTTTTAGCGTAAGAATGATCAATTTCTCTAAACAGTGCTGAAAACGCCGATCGGCGTCTTATATTATCCTTATGAGGTGCGGAAGACGCCGATCGGCGTTCGAGATGAACGCCGTCCCGCACTTGGCTAATAAGCGTAATTTTTATCGCCGCAGCGAATGGGTTAACTCGTTTCTAACGGCGAAATACAAAACTGTTCACTAGTGATGCTACAGAGCAGAGAGAAAAAAAAACATAGACTATATATAAAACTAATGATGCTATACATTGCAAGGAATACTATATATATATATATATATATATATAGACTATATACTGAGAGAAGGCGCAAATTTGGTTTTATTACAACAGTTAGATATAATCGACTTGACTGTAACGTAAACACTAACTATTGTGTACACTATTGTGTACTTTTTGCTCTCTTATTATTACGTTTCCACGTTCCAACTATGAATTTTATAATAACAATTTACTTAGTCTTAATTTATTTGTTATCACGTAGAAAAAGTACATCCGTGCTTTTATCAATACTAATAATAAATCTGTAAGGGTCGGTCATGGAGTAAGTTACTTTGTTTTCAGAGATATCGTGTTTATAGGCTCTATACATGATACTGAAACTAAATTGACGATTTTTAGATTTTTTTTCTGTATGAATGTATGTATGTATGTATGTTCCTCCATAACTCTTAAACGAATTAACTGATTTTCATGAAACTTGGTAGATAAACATTTGGACGTACGGGACACAGGATAGGCTACTTAATATTTTTCAAGGCGGACGAAGTCGTGGGCACCAGCTAGTAAATAATATAAGTAGCCACTAATATTCACTTGATCTCATGCGTTGCATAAGTGTCTTCAGGTGTAAACCGGAGTTATATTGAACAAAACGCATGTTAAACTTTAGTAGCTATTATTAAATTTAGTATCTAAATACATAAAAATATTTTAAAATAATCTGTTAATTTTAGCAACCAAAGAAATTTTTGTGTTATTTATGGTGTTCAATAATAATTATAGTAAAAAGATTTACTTTTAAGAATAAATATATTGTAATAAAACCAAAGTACCTTCTGTTAGTAGGTATATAGTATGTGTATATATTTATATAGTACTCCTTGCGATGTATAACATCATTAGTTTTATATATAGTCTATGTTTTTACCGTTCTCTGCTCTGTAGCATCAGCATCACTAAGATCCGAATTTATTCTTTTGATAAAAAAGGTAAACAAACAATTCCCGACATATAGTTTTCGAGTTTTAACCTTAATTACACATTCATATGTGTAATTCATTTACACTCACTAAACATAATATTCTTTACGATATGTATCCAAAATTATTGCATATTTTCAGAGGAAATGCAAAAAAACTCGATAAAATCGTCACATAACCTACAATACCAATAGACGTCACAGACATTTTGTCTATGGTTTTAGAGACGGGACATGTACACGACCTAAGTCATTTGGAGTCACATGAGGTTTTGATTCGTACATAAAATATCAAGTTCACAATTCTATATACATTTTTAAAGTTTTAGTTTATCATAATTCATAACCGTAGACGAAAACACTTTATGAAATTATTTTTGATTAAATGGCATTAATAAAATAGATTACTTAAAATTACCACTAAACTAATAATTCGTTTTTATTTATTATTCTTATTAATAATAATATTTTATTCGGTTTTGGTTTTTACGGAGGTGCAAAATGCAGTGTTGCCATGGCTGAGAATGAGTTACTCACTGAGTCAACTCTCTTTGATATGCCTATTGTACAAATCCCATCTCTAAAACAGGTCAGTGACCCTGGCGACCTCATATTTGTTTACCTTTTTTATCAAAAGAATAAAATCGGACCATAGTGAACAGTTTTTGTATTTCGTTGCTCTTTGGTTTCTAATTAAAATGTTATAAAATTGTTTACAAAACTTGCATATTTTTATTTAACAATATTAAAACAGATAAGATAGCACTACAAATAGTGCGCGATAAGGAGAAGTTCAAACAATTCTCCGTATCGTAATAATTGTTTACAAATTTACGATGTATGCATACTTTATTATGCGCATGGACACACATATTTATTATTTATTTTGTCTGTCATCTTGAGTTCACTATAGACCGTTTATTAATTACTAGCTGACATTATTGCTGGGACGACGCGCGACAGTGGCGCCAAAGCTGGTGACGACATTTGCGCCGCAATTTTTTTTTTAATATCTTTAGATGTACCCTCAACAGTACTTTTTTATGTACTTATATTTTTCTGTAAGTAACCCTAACAAAGTGTATGCAAAATTTCATGATGATCGGTTAAAAATTAACACCGTTACTTTACTTTTAGGTTCACGCGTGTAAGTCAGCGTTCAAATTTAAAAAATAAATAAGCAATATTGCTTCATTGCTATTACACTTGTGCCAGCCGTTAGTTTTTATTTTTATTTT
The DNA here is from genome assembly GCA_936446665.2 of Synanthedon andrenaeformis. Lineage (NCBI taxonomy): Eukaryota > Metazoa > Arthropoda > Insecta > Lepidoptera > Sesiidae > Synanthedon > Synanthedon andrenaeformis. Next base: position 943,989 of record OW387779.2, on the reverse strand, counting down.
AGATGATCCCTCGGGAACAGTATTTTTTTCTGAATGAAAGATACCCTAATGTCCTTTTCTGTATCGCTGACAACGTTATTATGTAAATTTTCATTATGATCGGTTGGTTAGTTAAGGCGTGAAAAGGTAACATACAGACATAGTTACTTTCACATTTATAGTACTAGATGGTGCCCGCGACTTCGTCCGCATTGAAAAAGCAATTATTGCTATCACACTTAGCCAGGAGTTAGTTTCCTTAATTTTGAATGATCCATCGGGAATAGTCCTTTTTTGGACGAAAGGTACCCTATGTCCTTTCTGTTGTCCCAGAAAAAGTGTATGCAAAATTTCATGGTGATCGGTTCAGTAGTTTTTGCGTGAAAGAGTAACAAACATCCATACATCCAAACAAACAAGTACGGATTAGTATAGATATATAGTATGTATGGACGGATTTAAATGCGGCTGAAATACGTAGTTTTAGCAAATTCAAACAGATGTCGCAATTTTTATATCTGACTAACTGCTGCCCGCGACTTCGTCTGCGACGAAAACTTTAACACATTGAAAGTAAAAAAAAAAAAAAGTGACGTACATTTTTTTAATCATCATCATTGTGTCAGCTGGAGGAATTTCACTGTTTTAATTTCCATAATTTTAATTTTCCTATAATTTTCCAGTTCAAATCCTTATTTAAACAGCCTTTATTTATTTTTTTATATTAAGTCATAATTACGCTAATTACGCACTTGATTGGATTATTACCATAATCGATGTAACCAAGCGAAGCCATGGCGACCTAAGGCCATTGGCCATCAAGTAAATTATTCAAGGTCGAAAACAAGAAAATTATATTTTTGTTGATCAGCAAAAAAATGTTTAATTGAAGATTGAAGTCCATACAACTGTAGGTATCGTATTATGGATAAACATAGTTCATCATTCGTCCGAGTTTAAATATAATATCTTAGGTCAAAATGCTATCATAATTATTGAAAGTCATCCCTCTTCGTCCATATTGCTATGCAGGTTCTGTATGTATATTATATTTCATAGTATTTATATTGACTCCGTTGACACAGTTCACTGGAACATAATATACATTCCTAGCCTAAAAAACTCTTGAAAAATCGTTTTCGTTATTAATCTTTCACGGATTCGAAAATCATACGTCATAAAAAATTATGTGCAGAAATAAAACTGTCAAGACTTAACTTGACAATAATTTTAAATATACATGATAGATTAATCAATCTGGCATCCTGGCATCTGGCGTCCCGTTCAAGTGCGGTAGCCCATTGATGTTCCAATAGGTCGCCACAGGAGCAGAACGCGGCCTGGCCGCAAGAGTGGTCCACGAAGACATGGCGGTGTTTGTGGGGCCTGGGGATAAGGCTTCGCTGTGATTCCGGGTCTCATATTTTGCCGCCGATGGTGGAACAAGGGGGGGGGGGTCCTACACACCCCCTCGTCGACTCCCCCCTCAAAAATTTCCCCTCAAAAAAAGGTTAGTTTCTGTAGCAAATTATTTTTAATGAGTTTCTTTGTATTTAAAATACTAGAAAATAATTATTAAAGGTTTCAAAGTACATAAAAACTTGGAGGACCATTACAATTTTATTGTCAATACTAAATTCAATATTTGTCCAAAATCAGCTAATCTATTGTGTATTTTCAACTAACAATCTTTAACTAATGAACCCTAAATTAGTCGGAAATCTTCGATATAATTAAATGCAGATTGTCGTCAGAAACTCTATAAAAACCCTTATTATCAGACCCATTTATAAACTGTACACGATACACGAAGTGCAATGAAGATAGAAATAACAGAAAAATGATATTCATAGTGCTAATTTCAAGTGTTATTTTTATTTTCGCTTTGATTTATCTAACCGGTTTCTACTATGAATATTATTGGAATAAACGCGGTGTTTTATTCCATAAGAAAAATAGATTCTTCGGTCCAATTTGGGATTTCGTTTTCGAAGAAAAAGCAATGTTCGAAATGTTTGTGGAAATTTATAAGAAATATCCAAATGAAGCAGCCGTGGGTGTTGGAAATTTATTTATTCCGGCCTTATATGTAAAAGATCCAGTGAATGTGCAATTCGTAATGCAAACAAATTTTCACAGTTTTAATCATCGAGGAGTCGAGATCAGCGACGAAGACACATTGGGCCAAACGATCCTTTTCATGGATGGTCCGAAATGGAAACTTATGAGACAGAATATGACACCGCTGTTTACGGCTGCAAAGTTGAAGAACATGTTTTATATTGTGGACAAAAGCGCGCGAGATTTCATTGAATATTTAGACAAATATCCAGAAAAACAGAAAGGGAATGCGTTCGATTCGTTAAACGAATTTTGTTGTGCAGCTATAGCCGCTGCCGTCTTTGGAATCGGTACTGAATCTACTTTCGAATCACCGTTTCTTAGTATGGCTAGAGATGCACTAAAACCGACGACATGGAGAAATATCAAATTTGCGATTAACAACTTGAGTCCAACGCTGACTAAGACGTTTGGATTAAAAGCATTTTCATCTAACGAAAAGTTTTTCATAAGTGCCATAAAACAGGTGATCAGGCAAAGAGAACAAGAAAATGTAAAGAAATTTGACTTTGCAGATATATGTGTCAATTTACAGAAAAATGGAAAAATGAGAGACTCAGACACAGGACTAGAATTGGAACCCACTGATGAGATTTTAGCTGCTCAAGCATTTTTCTTTTTCATTGCTGGCGTAGAACCCACTGCTACATCCATGTTTTCCACTTTAATAGAGATAGGAAAGAATCCTGAAATTCAACTTAAGGTTCAAAAAGAAGTCGATAAAGTCATCGAAAAGTGTAAAGGCAATTTAACATATGATGCAGTATATGAAATGGAATATTTAGACAAAGTTTTGAGTGAAGGTTTAAGAATGTATCCTCCTATTGGATATTTAACAAGAAAATGCATAAAAGATTCTGTGCTTCCTGTTGGTAATATTAAAGTAAGTAAAGGAACAAAAATTTTTACTCCTACTTTCGAATATCATCGGGATCCTAAATTCTACAAGAACCCTGAGGTTTTCGATCCCGAGAGATTTTCAAGTGAAACAAAGGGTGGTAATGACTTAACATATTTACCGTTTGGAAAAGGTGGTAGGATTTGCATCGGTATGAGATACGCCAGACTTCAAGCAAAGACAGGACTAGTTCATATACTACGAAACTTTAGCATTAAGACTAAAGAAGGTGAAACTGGAATCAAATATCACAAGGAACAAGTACAAGTACGACCTATTGATGTAGACCTAAAATTTATTCGTAGATCTCTCTAAAATATAGTGTTACTTCTATGTAAACGTAAGTTTTATGAAAAACGAAATTTGCACTGTCAATATAACTTGAGTGATGACCAAACAGAAACAAAGATTTAAAGTTGTGTTTAAGTTGTATTTTTAAGTTGTTTTACTCAGAAAATCACTTTTCTGAGTAAAACTAGGAAAATGTGTAAAAAATATTTATTTATCAATTTGAAAAATGGATAGTTGAAGAAATGTGTATTTTATAGTGAAATTTATTTTGATTATAATAAAAAAGAAAAACTTGCTGCAGATATTTGATCCATCCATAAGACCAGCAGGTTCGATGTTCATTATACAAAAACTATTTAAAAAAACAAAATGAATATGTTTATCATAAAATCCATACTAAAAGACAAATTGGTACTTTATAATAAGGTCTTAGATTTAATCAATTAATTGTAAGCTCCCTGAAAAATTACTGTGTTCAATCAATTGACTATTATTGAAAAATTACGTTCGAAAGACGAGAAATCGAATAGAATAGCGTCATTATTAAGCTTAATTGCTATAAAAAGGTTTGAAAAATTACAATGATTGGGGTTAACCAGAAGAAAACTAGACAGAACTGTGAGGAAGGAGCTGGTCCACATGCAGTTGTTGAAAATAACTGCTTAATATCTCGTTCTATATATCTATAAGCTCCTTTTACTACCTTTTTCTGATCTTATTTCTACCTTTTTTAATTTAATATCCCATTATGATATATCCCTAATATATGGGATGAAAAAAAAAACAGAACCCCAAAGTGTCATAAGTAGCAAAAACATTTAACGAATTATTATTGTTCTCAACTCTACAAAACAACTATCACTACAATTTATTCACAGTATGTAAGATAGTCGACACAGTGCAACAAGGAGACGAATTGCAGCGAAATGATTTTCATAGTGTTAATTTTATGTGTGACATTTGTTTTCGCTTTAATTTATCTTACTGGATTTTACTATGAATATTATTGGAAGAAACGAGGTGTATTATTTTACAAGAAAAATCGGTTCTTCGGCCCACTTTGGGATTTCCTTACAAAAGACAAAGCAATGTTCGAAATGTATCTTGAAATTTACAAGAAATATCCCAAAGAACCAGCGGTAGGTATTGGAAACTTCTTTCTTCCGGCCCTTTATGTTATAGATCCTATTAATGCACAGCATGTGATGCAAACAGATTTTCATTCCTTCAATCATCGCGGGGTAGAGATAAATGACGAAGACATATTTGGTCAAACTATTCTATTTATATATGGGCCCAAATGGAAACTGTTAAGACAGAATTTGACACCACTGTTTACGACTGCAAAGTTGAAGAATATGTTTTATATTGTGGACAAAAGCGCCCAAGATTTTATTGAATATTTAGACAAGTATCCAGAAAAACAGAAAGGAAAGGCGTTCGATACACTGAATGAGTTTTGTTGTGCTGCAATAACCGCTGCCGTTTTTGGTATTGATTCTAAATCGACTTTCGACTCACCATTTCTAAGTTTTGTCAGAGATGCATTGAAGCCGAAACTGTGGGAAATTATTAAATTAACAATAAGTAATTTCCATCCCATATTGAACAAAGCCCTTGGTTTAAAAGTGTTTTCATCCAACGAAAAGTTTTTCATCGGTGCCATCAAACAGGTGATAAGACAAAGAGAAAAAGACAATGTAAAGAGATACGATTTCGCAGACATATGCGTCAGTTTGCAGAAAAACGGAACAATGAGAGATCCAGACACCGGATTTGAAATGGAACCCACTGATGAGATTTTGGCTGCTCAAGCGTTCTTCTTTTTCATTGCTGGTGTAGAACCCACTGCTACATCAATGTTTTGCACTTTGATAGAGTTAGGAAAGAATCCTGAAATTCCACGTAAGGTTCAAGAAGAGGTCGATAGAACTTTTGAAAACTGTAATGGAAAATTGACTTATGATGCAATTTATAAAATGGAGTATCTGGACAAAGTTTTAAGTGAAGCTTTAAGAATGTATCCACCTATTGGATATTTAACCAGGAAATGTATTAAAGACACTGTTCTTCCTATTGGCAATATTAAAGTTAGTAAAGGTACACATATATTTATTCCCACTTTTGAGTACCATCATGATCCAGAATATTATGCCAACCCTGAAGTGTTCGATCCAGAAAGATTTTCAATAGGTGGAAATGAGTTTACATACTTACCGTTTGGGAAAGGAGGTAGAATTTGCATTGGTATGAGATATGCCAGGCTTCAAGCAAAGACAGGCCTAGTTCACATTCTTCGAAAGTTTAATATTAAAACTAATGAAAGTAAAACTGGAATTAAATATAGAAAGGATCAAATACAGGTGCGACCTATTGGCGTAGACGTCGAATTTATACCTAGATCTGTAAAAAACTTCTAACCTTTGAAATATTAATCATATACATATTATATAATAAAGTTTATTTCTTGTATAAAAAAACGAATGTCACTATTACGGAAATACATATATTTTCCAAAATAAATTTTGTGATTATTCTCTCAAGATATTTTTTACAATCGAAATCTTTAAAATCTGCTAACAAATTGAGCTCATTAAAGAATTAATGTCTGTTACATTATAGCGTTCCCTTTGCAGCTAAACATAAATCCTTTTCGCTCAATTTTATGGACAAATAATAGGGGTTAAAGTATGAAATTGCCGTTTTATTGTAATAGGTACTTCGAATTGACATAGAACCTTCATGGTTTGAGATTTTTGAGTGAAACTTTTTTCATACGGTACCTATGTAGTTCTTCTTTTAAAAAATGTGCAACATTCGATTATCAACTTTCAGTTGTTATTTTTATTCAGCTTAGACAATGAAGATGGATACTTCGAAAATTCGTGTGATTTTTGAATACGAGTTCCGACGCGGAACTAACGCGGCAGAAACAGCTCGCAATATTAATGTTGCGTTTGGAGAGGGGACTGCTAATGAACGCACTGTGCGATTTTGGTTTAAACGCTTTCGTGATGGAAACTTCGATTTGAAGAACGAACCACGTGGAAGACCGCCCACACAGGTGAATAACAATGATTTGAAAGAGATGGTGGAAGCCGATCCGAGCCAAACTACCCAGGAATTAGCGGCATGGTTTAACGTTACCTTACCAACAATATTGACTCATTTGCGTCAAATCAATAAAATAAAAAAATATGAAAAATGGGTGCCTCATGATTTGACTGATCTGCAGAAAGAAACGCGTGTTGAAACTTGCGTTGCCTTATTGAATCGATACAGAAATGAAGGAATATTGGATCGAATTGTGACATGTGATGAAAAATGGATTCTTTACGATAATCGTAAGCGGAAAATGCAATGGCTGACCCCAGGTCAAACGCCGCAACAGTGTCCTAAAGCAAAGCTTACCAATAAAAAGGTAATGGTAACTGTTTGGTGGTCTCAGCGTGGTGTTATTCACTATAGCTTTCTCCGATCTGGTCAAGCAATAACGGCAGATGTCTACTGCGCCGAACTCCGAACAATGATAGCGAAACTAGCAGTGAAACAGCCCCGACTTATGAATCGATCTTCACCATTATTGCTCCATGATAACGCGAGACCTCATACAGCACGAGAAACCGTTTTGACTCTACAGGAACTGCAATTAGAAACCATTCGTCACCTTCCGTATTCGCCAGACCTTGCTCCAACGGACTACCATTTTTTTCGTGATTTGGACAATTTTCTGCGTGATAAAAAGTTTTCTTCTCAGGAGGCAGTGCAAAATGCTTTCACACAGTTTGTCGAATCTAGATCACCAGAGATCACATAAATGAGCTTCCTATTAGATGGCAGCAATGTATAGATAATAATGGTAATTATTTTGATTAAATAAATATGTTAAATTAAAAAAAAACGAATTTTTATTTTTCAGTACAAATCGGCAATTTCATACTTTAACCCCTAATATTTATTAGATACTAGTGGCCCACTCCCGGCTTCGCCCGGGCTCAAAATAAAAACTATCCTATCTTTTAAGTTGGACCAGATTACATATAGTTACGAAAATTTATCAAAATCGGTTCAGTAGTTTAGGAGTTCATTGCGGACAAACATGTGACACGAAATTTATATATATAAGAATTATATAGAGATTACAAGTGTATTTTCATGTTATAATTTCATTTCTCTTATAATTATTGTAAACGAGAAATGTTTATATACTGATCATACAAAATTTTATGATAACTTATTGACCTGTGTTTATCTTTAAATATTGTTTTATGTTTACAATTCAAATTAACGGATAATGCATAATAAAATATTTTTTTATGAAGAGAAAACATGGACCTCGCCCTCTCATCTGCGTGGCCCATTTATATATTATATAATTATGATTTCCCATATTTCTCAAGGTTTCTCAGGGTGAATTTATTTTACCGTTAAAGCAAATTTTAAAAATCTTGGCATGAAATAAAGTCTCAGTTATGCTGAACTGACTGATATTCATATAAGCGTCGGCCATGTCCGTATGAAAATATTTCGGTGCAAATTCTTGCGCAATAACTGCATCTGCATTGCCTATGTAAACAGTTAATAACTTCATAAAAACTGCTTAATGTGAATCATTAATTATAGGTAAGTAATTAAATTCACATTTAAAAGGAGGCAAATAGTGAAACCTTAATATATCTACTGTTATTCGAAGAAAACTATACTACAGATGTATGTCTAGACATGGTCAAGTATCTTGACTAACCTATATAACTCTATAACTCATATTACCCTAAGCTATTTTAACAATCAAATAGTAGAAAGTTTATTGAAAAGCCTATTGGATTATTTATATATTTATAATTAAGCATAATTATGACTGTCTGTCATGTGAACAGCCAGGTCCCGGAAACTCCATAATTTTAGAATAGTAACAAACGTAAGATTGTTTAATTCGTTGCCGTTTGTTAATATTGTAAAATTAATTCTATGTACCTTGAAAATAGGATTTAAAAATAAACCTAAGTCATTATAGACCGATCGCTCTCCTTTTAGATATAAAATATTTTCTATGTGTGCGGTGTGATGTACATATGTCATCGTGTTATGTATGTGTGCGTCTACGAGTATAAATTAGCCATTACTCAAAGGAGTTTTGAAACAGTATTTTTTCTTTTATGTTTGATCCAACGTCATTATTGACATTAAATGCCATATTATTTTAATTCTTGGATAATAATAAAATTCATGTTTGAAGAGAGAACAAGAATATTGACTGTCAGTGAGATTGGATTGCGTGTTAAAAACTGAAAAACAGGAATATCTTCTATAATATAAAAATGAATCCTAAATGTGTTGCTAAGCGCAAAACTCGAGAACGGGTGGACCGATTTTAATTCTGTCTTCACTCATGGATAGAGGGATAATCAGGGAAGATTTTTACGTAAAAAAAAGCACCCCGGGCGAAGCCGGGAGCGGGCCGCTAGTACTGAATATATATAACAAAGTTGGCTTGATAAACAATAAACATGCATAATATTTTTCAATCTTCAAATCTTCGGTCAATTTGGCACTAGGGAATTTCGGATTTCAGTCATTCTGGGACTAAGACATTTTGATATTTGGTTGATTTGTGAAAGGTAATTTGCATTTCAGTCAAAATGGGAAACAGGCAATTTGGGATTTGGTTTTAATGGACCGGAAGCATTTCATTGATGGTCGTAATATGTCTTGCTATACCTTAATATGCAATAATATAAATTACGGTATACGTTGGTGAAATTTTATTCTGAATAATAATCCTATCGAGTTTTAAAAAATCTTTGAATGCAGTTTTGTTACTTTTTAAAAATAAAGGAATGTCTCCTTTATGTAAAATGAGGAAATGTAAAAAATAACTTGGTAAATAAACATTTTGACGTACGGGACACAGGAAAGGCTACTTAATATTTTTCAACGCGGACGAAGTCGTGGGAACCAGCTAGTATCATAATAAAATGGTATAAGAAAACTGATTATTTTACACTAGAAATATTCAATGCAGGAATTATTTTGCCTTCAGTACATTCTATGTTATTCTATGCATTCTATGTCGATGTCGTAAACTAGTTTATAGCCTTTGTCTTGTATTTGACAATGTGATGAGTAGCAATATTGCTACCATCAATAAATTACGAAGCACTCCAAATTGACGTGTCCATTACATCTGTTACGTGTGGCGGCTTGTGAACAAGAAAATTGATTACATCCATGTTCTCTTAGCTCTGTATTAATTATATTTATAGGATTCCTTGTATTTGTTTGTTTAGGATGTGATCAAGATGATTTTCTGCACTACTATCAACAAATGAGTAATTTTTAGACTATGACTTAAATCACATATATCCAAATACAAAGTGGCATCAAAATGTAGAGTGAACTAAAATCTTTTGTAAACTGTGCATTTCATAGTCATAAATTGCGTTTTCGTCACTAACCACCTAGATATTATACAGAATGAATGAATCTAATAATGCCGAAGATAAATGTTATAAAACAATATATTTTATTTTTTTTTATTTTTTTTATTTATTTATACAACACAATTTTACATTTGGTTTAACCAAGGTGTAAACACAAACTCATTAGAGTTTTACCGTACACCATGTTCATATACAAGAATTATTTAAAATATATAATGGTACATTCAGATATATGTATACACACATACATAAAATACATATAGTCAAGTATTATTAAAAATATATACAGACAGATGATATAAATATATACACATAAATACTCCTATTAGGTACGCTTGAATAAACCTTCTGTTGACGCTCACACGTTTTTGTACTGTATGTACTGTAAGTACTTTATAATTTTATCATTTAGAATTAATTCTGCGATAAGTTGATTTTGCTGTTAATAATTATATTTATCTATAGTAGCTTGAAAAAAGTATTGTTTTAGCTTATATGTGATGTTTTTGGGTGTTATTTCGCTTTTTAATGTTTTAGGTAGTTGGTTAATTAGGTTTGGTATGACATAAGCAAGACGTCTTTTTCCATGAAGGTTGTTATAGTTAGGTAAATTAAGTTTTGATTCATCAAATAATCTGTTTGAATAAGTAATTTTTGGAATTTTTACGTTTTCATTGAAATATTCTTCTTTTAATAGTATAAATTTTGTTTTTTCTTCTATGGGTAGAATTTTACACAATACAAATAATTTGCGATAGTCTTTTTTACAGTTTTCTTTTAAGTTTTTAGGAAGAATTTCTTTTAGAATACGTAATTGAAGTGAAAAAATTTTGTCCAAGTGGCTTTTGAAGGTTCTTCCGTAACTAGATAGTCCGTAACATACTATTGGTTCTGCCAATGATTTGTAAAGCAATAGCAGTAATTTGTAAGGGGTTTTGTTTTTTATTACAGAGAATTTACCCAGTATTGCTCTCAGTTTGTCACATACGTGATGAATGTGCTCTAACCAATTAAGTCGATTGTCTATGACTAGTCCAAGATACGTGTGTTTATTTACAACCTCGATAGTCTCGCAATCACATGATGTTATATTTTTCCTGATATTTGAATGTAGACATTGGTGGTTGTGAGCTATAAGTTTAGGTTCAAACATAGATCTATTTTGGCTAGTGCTAATATACATAACTTTCGTTTTATTAGCATTCAGCACCAATCCCACATCATGTGACCATTTAGCGAGTATATCGTAGTCATCTTGAAGTTTCTTGAGGGCCACTTCTATGTTACTTGCTGCGGCAAGCAGGCATGTGTCATCCGCAAATTGGTATATTTCACAACATTTTATACTATTAGAAAGACTATTTACATAGGTAATATAGTGTAAAGGTCCCAATACCGAGCCTTGTGCAGTACCTTCCGTTACATTTACGGAGAAACTGTTTACATTACCGACCCTAACACGATACTCTCGATCCTTCAAGTAGTCAGCACACCAAGTTAGTACTTTACCTCTAACACCACAATCCTCTAGACTTTGTAAAAGTTTGTCATGTCTGAGTGTATATAATGTTATAATATAAAACAATAAATAAATACCTTCACACATTCCACACAGCACCATCTAGTTCCACATTAAGCAACTATAGGCTTGTATTATGGATACCAGACAGTTGATATACTACATAGATTACTTTTTTTGTAATTACATACATATTATAAACACAAACATTAATGACTCAGGTACAAAGGTAAATGTTGACACATAAACATTTGCCCCTAGCAGGATTCGAACCCGCGACCGTTTGGTTAACAGCTAGGGTTACTAACCACTAGACCAAACGTGTCTAGAATATAGAAGACACACTTTTGTCTTACGGTGAGTGAGTAAGAGATGCTAGAGCCTATTTTTCTATTTTGAACGCAGTGTACCCAGTCAGGCACTATTAAATATGACCAATATTTAAAAAAAAATGGTTTAATATGAGAATCGCATTATGCGACAATATTCGCTATCTCAAGGTCGCTGGAAAAAGGGTTCCACACCAATATTTATACTCAGACCGCTGTCAGAAAAAAGTACGCATCTATCTATAAACGGGAGGGCCCAGTAATAAGATCTATTTGTTATCCCGAGTAGGCTTCGATGGAGTGTGTGTGACGCGAGACATACGAATGTGTATTTTTGTAAACCTTAAATACAACAGATCAAACAAAAAAAAAATTTTTGATGATTTTTTTAAATATTTATTTTTAAGTTATTACAACTTTGATTAAATATTCACTTTATCACTTATCAACCATTATCAAAATGCAGAAAAATGGACACATATTCCCATTTCTTGACGAATTAATAAAAAAAAATGATGAATAAAAGTATTTCATTTGAGTTGACTGACTGTACTAACGAAATGTCTGACTGATTATCGAAATTCTAAATTTTACCTAGTTAGCATTAAAATACTTCTATTCTCACTTTATCTTTAATCCTGTATTCTATCAGGTTTGGCAGATGCACCTGTATCTAAGTACTTGGTGTTACTTATATTTTTAGGCTTCCCTTAACTTCCGTGACACACAAAGCTTAAAAATGAAGATATTTTTCAGCCCGTATGTTTTGTATTGAAGTTAGTACAAAGAGTGTGAACGATAAATTTTGTCAGAATTCATGGGTTCAATTTCTGAGGGTCGAAAATATGAGACAATAAGTTTGCAACGATCCGAAAATATCAAATTTCCAACGCTCCTGCCGTTATATGAGACATTTTTTAAAGTAGCAAACTAGACAATTTAGGAGTAACTGTCCGTTATTGAACTTTTTTAGCAAAAGCTTCAAAGATCTTTAAATGAAAAAGCAGCAAGTCTAGCAGAATTCTCGTATAAAACTCTAATGTCGTTACTCAAGTTGGAGACGCATTTTATGAAATATTATTACTAGTATAAAATCCACGAATTGCGAGACAGGCAATTCATTGTTTTAAAGAGCAATTCAATTTTGTATACTAATGATAGAACAGTTTAACAATCTAGATTGAAGTTTGATTGACCAGTATTCATACTTATACTTTAGTTTTCAGATATCGTGTTTATAGGCTCTATACATGATACTGAAACTAAATTGACCATTTTTAGATTTTTTTTCTGTATGTATGTATGTATGTATGTTCCTCCATAACTCTCAAACGAATTAACCGATTTTCATGAAACTTGCTAGATAAACATTTGTACGTACAGGACACAGGATAGGCTACTTAATATTTTTCAACGCGGACGAAGTCGTGGGCACCAGCTAGTACTACATAATGTAGGCATTTTATATAAAATACAGACGTGGTTCCCTTGGCATTTTACACAAAATAATCTGGCTGCTTCACGGATTATTTAAAAACTAGAACACCGCTTCCCGACTACGCTCGGGTGCATCTGTATACCCACAACCTAAATAGAACATAAGACTAATCAAACCCAGATTCAAACCTTACAGTTTTCCTTAAGGCTTTATACACCTTAAAAATGAAACTAAACTTTTATCACAAAGTTATACTTTCACAATAATTATAAAAACTAATAACACAACACTCTTGTCTTCCCCTTCGCCTATAAACAAGCAATGTCACAGAGGTTGCAAACGCTTAGTTAATCTTGTCATGATAACTGATAAGAGATAAGAAGGGGATACTGTAGGGTCCTTTACACACTCAACTAAACACAACATTGTTATAGTAATAACTATATATAAACGATTTAACAAAGCAGAATGTACCTTCAAAAGTATATTGTTCTACGGACCCACGCAACAACACTAAATCACCTGGTCTCCGTCACGCACAACTCTTTTGTTCAGCATTGTACTAGCTCTTAGCGGTTCTGAAGGGTGTACCTTAGAGTATATTATAGGGTTAAGAAGGTAACAGAATTTCCATTGAGACTTAATTTCATAAAATATAGATAAAGTTTTGATATTAAATAGCTCAAAATAACTCCTAATAATTTAGGGTAGTGACAATGGGCCGGATACATCGCTGCTTAAATTCAAAAGTAGCAAAAATAAAAAAAAATCCATGATATTAGCTGATCCTGTAATGTTCCCCCATAAAACCCCTTTGCATAGCTTTAACAAAATTTGATAAAAATTATACCCTAACAAAATAAGAATAACATATAGTTAAGAGAAGATTTATTTATTTTATAATTGTTTAAACGAATAAATATTATCGAATCATCGATAACTCCCCACAATTCATATTTTAAATTTCAATCAGGAAGAAATTATTTAAGTTTATACTAGAATTTTAATCATAATTTTCATATTGTGATTATACGAGGAATACGAATACCAGTATTATATTCTTGTCGAAAATTCCTCTATGGCTCAAAACAAACGTTTTTAACGTGTGTGTTCTACAAGTGAAGACAATTGCGTTTTGATTCTTGTTGAGTAAGAAAACACAAAGTCGCTCAACGAGCTATGAGGAGGTATGTGCTCAAGATTACTCTGCGAGTTCATATAGGACTGAAGATATCCATTAAAAATCGAAAATTGACTAAATAATCCGGGGCGGAGGCACGGGTCGACGCTGGATCCACGCTACTTGTAACCGATCCTACTTCTGACCAGTCCCACTGAAAAATATGGGGAGGCCTATCCCAGAATGGGTCATCTAGCTGAAATAATCGTGGCCCATTAAAAATGGATAAATCCAATCGTGTCTTATGGTTTTCTCGTGTCTATGTTACTTGTAAATAAGGGTTAAAGTGCTGATAACGTTGATATTGTGTTCAAGGTAGGTATATTTATGTTCACTCAACTCATTTGTGAAAATCGTGGACCAACATTTTTAATAATTTATCTGAAGTAATTAAAACGCTGGACAATGTAAATTTTTTTAAATTTTTTTAAATAATTAAAGCAAGTTTTTTTGGAAGGCTTCGCGTTTAAACCATTACTCTTTAAAAAACTTTGATTTTTAAAGGTACTTAGGTACTTGAAAACAGCTAACTCTGTTCTGACATAAATTAATGCTTCATGACTTAAGTCAAAGTAATGCAGAATTTAGTTTTTTTTTTTTTTTGAGATAACACTACACGCATATGCGTTTTAGATTGTTATAAAAATCATGATGGAAAAACTAGAATATTTTACCTTCCATTACTTTTCACAGAGTGCAAAATATACATGATGGTCTCAATAACGAGATATGAAGTGATTAAAAAAAATGTACTCCTTGTCTTATTTATAAAATTGTTTTGTGTGCTTTTCGTTTTATCACGTTTTTACTAGAGCCTCCCAAATAAAATACTTCTCTTAATAAATTGTACGTCATCCTTACATTACGGTGACTTGATACCATTCTGGGAAGCCATTAAGAATGGTGTTTTAATTGCACTTTAAGATTATGTTGGACTAATTACATTTTGGGACAGTTTTTACTTTTTTTTAAATGTTAAGTTCAACAGACAGGCTGAAGGTCTACTTGATAGATAGGCAATCGTCGCCTAATAGTAATAACACAATCAACGCTACAGGTTCTGCAAGGCGCTGCCGAGCTCAAGGATTAAGGATTTGGGATTAGAAAGGCATAGAGAAGTGGGCTCTGGCATCCCTTATTCACTCACCAAAACACAACAGCACACGTGCTGTTATTTCACGGTGGTGAAATAAGGGGTGAAATAATAATTCTCCTGTAAGGGCCAGTCGAACTTCCTAAATAAGTGCGAAATGTTGTGGGGTCTTACAACTTTAAAAAGTTCATTCAAAATTGGCCTTGACCAGGCATCAAGCCCGGTAACTCTTGAGATAGAGCTCTAAGACAAGCATTTTAACTACTAGACCAATGGGCTCGTCAAAAATGTCAAAAAGTGTTTTATTTATAAGAGTAATACATAATACGCTATCGCCTAATGTTACTGTTATACAATTCGTTGTTAAATAATGTAAACAAAATTAACTAAATAATTTTAGGGTTCTAAAATTATATATTTTATTGCTATAATTTCATATTAATGGGGGTCGACACAGTTTCCCTTGTTGTTAGTCCCCTGGGACAAAACCTTTCCAGTAACATGACGTTACCCATATAAATGATATCGCAATCAGTATGCTAAATAAGTCTAATAGCCATGTATTAATAGAATATAATTAAAATCTCTTTTAGAAGATTAGATTAGATTAATTGGATATTATTGCACTGTGTAATTTATTTTTTACTATAAAAAGACTACTCTTACTTTGTACAAAATCAACAACAATGCAAGAGAGATTTTTTTTTTTTTTTTTAATATTTATTGTGTAGTTTAATATTAAAATAGAAGAACAAAAATTAAATATAAATCCTAAATAAAACTAAACTAAACTAAAATTAATATAACTAAGTACATATTATTTTATAATGTATTTCAAAATAGTACCAAAACACAGTTAGAGGGCACATTTGTTAGAGGCACTCGAAAATGAAAAAAAAGTACTGTTACCGAAGAATCATATAAATGGGAATCATAAAATAAAAGGCAATATAGATTATATAAACTATTTCTCAATTATATATATCATTGTCAGACTTTAATTTTTTTTAACGGTAGCGAATTCGCGATAAAGTATAAGTAATTCTTAGTAAAGTATTTATTAAAATTTATCTTACAATGTTTCGCTAAAATAAAACACACGAGATTCATAATTAATTGCTGATATTGTAGAGCGTGAAATATGCAGGAAACCATTTTCCTAGATTAATTGTGTTATCTACAAAGGTTTGTATTTAAATAAAAGGTTTGGTAAAAGTCATAAGCGGTCATCCAGGAAATAAATTATTTCCAAAGTATAGTGTTCATATCATTAATTTGTCAGTTATAATATTATACAAGCGACCTTGGAATTTTTCAGTTATTTTTTAAATATATGCCACACTTTTTAAATAATTAATGCCACATTATTCGTTACATAATTGTACCACTTTTCACAAGTTCACATTTCCCCGTGCCTTTTATCCTTTAAATCTTTGTGCCTAATGAGGCGACGGTGGCCACCATTACATATATTGAGAAAAAATACCTACATTTTTAACATAAAAGTTCCATAAAAGACAAACTTCTAAATCTTATTCTATACAAAGTCTAAATAAAGTCGCTTTTCACCTCTGTCTATGTTGCCATTAACTTCTTTTAAACCACAAAACGAATTTTAATACAGTTTTCTCTATGAAAAGAGCGATAAAATGGAAGATTATTTGACTTCTATTAATAAATATTTCAAAAACGGCGTATTGAATTACAGAACTTCTCCTAATAAAATAGTATAAGGTACTTATAAAATTGTTTAAACTAAAAAAAAACGAATATTGTTGTAAATTAAAAGCATTAAAGCTAAAATAATCTATTTGATCTTAAGTGTGACCTTTGACCTTTGAAACTGTCATACTCGTAGATGATGGATATTATCATACACACAAGACGGTATTTCAACTTTAAGACTGGCAAAGTCGCAGGTAATAATTAGCTATGTTTAGTTTCAAAAGCAGTCTTCATTCTAACATTATCGTTAGCTCTTAATACTTAAATGTTTAATAAACGCTGTTAAAATTTAAATACGTAACGCTGAGTTTTAATATGAGAGTCTTGGGCTCGCGTTACCTATTACAGTTTTTAGAAAACAAAATGCATGAATAACTTTATTAAACGGAAAAAGAGGCATTAATTAAATATTAGATGAAACTGTACCTAACTTAAACTACTTAAATATGAGGTCGGGTTTATTTATATAAAACAGCAATAGCGGTTTTATCTATACTAAAATTACTTATAAAGAGAAAAGATTTGTATTTTTGTTTGTATAAAAACTATGGGATCGATTTTAAAAATTCTTTCACCTAGGTATAGAAAAACTATATTATCAGCAAGTAACATAGGCTAGGTATCATCAATCAATACTAATAATAAATCTGTAAGTGTAGGTATTTAGACATAAACATAAACATTTAGACGTACCTACAGGACACAGGATAGGCTACTTTTTTCTTTTTCAACGCGGACGAAGTCGCAGGCGCTAGCTAGTATTTTATACAGTACGTTGACAAAGGCGCGTGCAACAGCTAGTAATATCTAAAGTGAGTAAAATGAAACGTCCTTATACTGAACATCATTATCAGCCTACAAGCGTCCATGTTTGACATTGGTCTTTCTAAATGAGGGCAACATCACTTGGTCCTTCGACGTCAGAATCCATCCAGCGAACAGGTGGTCACTTTACGTGACTTCACTCTAAGACACGTTGACTGTCGTTGCACTGCACTACATAATATTATGTATTATGTAACCGCTCATTCCCAATTAAGTTCAGGAGCTGCATGAGCTTACACCGCCTTCCCCTTTCTTCCATCGGATATTCAGACGTAAGGCTGGTTCCGTATTCATCTGGTCGAAATCCCTCTGTTTGGCACCAAACGCTTTAAAAATTCTTTTATAATGCGCACTGCCAGGGATTAGAACTCCCTACCGACATCTTTGTTTTCGAGCTGATATAACCCAAATCCTTTTAAAGTTCCAGTGAATAGGCATCTTCTGGGTGAACTCGCTGGCTGCTGATGCTGGCCAAGAGAAAATACATCTTTAATAATAAAAAATAAAGTGCTTCTCAAAGACCAGTGATAAGGTATACCGTAATACAAAATTAGCTGTTTTGTAACAGTGGGTATACTTATGTTTTCCTTTCTTATTACTTAATATATAGTATGTAGATAAATATTATGTAGGAATACATACTTGTTTAAACAAATATTGCTACCTAAAAAGGCACACTCAATTTCCATGGTTTAAAACAAGACAAGTCTTTACTTAAAGTTAATTGCTTGCAAAAAACGGATTAGCTATATAACGATCGACCGTAGACGCGAAAAAAGAATTCCTCTTCTAATTGAAACACAAGCAAACAACTCACTCTACCTCGGAGCTCAATAAACAGAAATTTAAATTTTAAACAAAGGTAATTTAAGAGAAACCGCTCCAAAGGAACAGAAAGCTTGCCACAACACGCTGAGTTACCAGAGACGTATCTGTGCAAATTACATGTGTTATAATTATACTGTTGCGTATAAAGGCGTGTACGTCAAAAGGCAGAGAAAATTAAAATATTATAATATAATACAAACCTAATTGATAAATAAATATTTTGATTTTGAATAAAATCTATACAAATTCGTTTTTTCAAAACACCAAATCTTACTAGTCTTACTACCAGTATTTTACTAGTCATCATGAAGTTTTGCACAAACGTTTTTGGAGGTAGAGAAAAAGGCATATATCTGTAAAAAACAAAAAAATATGTCGATCGCCTTTAAATAAAAATAAAAATCTCAACGCCTGATGAAATATATGAGCAATAAAGATTGAATAAATGTTTCAACGTCTAAGAAAATGGAGAACGGACGAAGTCTCGAGCAAAAGCAAAGTATTTTATAATAATGTATTGTCTCCCATTTCAAAGTATGGCATAATAATTAATATAATCTAATATATAAGATTCTCGTGTCGCGGTGTTTATTGCCAAACTCCTCTGAAACGGCTGGACCGATTTTGTTGAAATTTTGTGTGCTTATCGGGTAGGTCTGAGAATCGGCCAACATCTATTTTCCATACCCCTAAATGTTAAGGGTGGCTCACCCCAAAAAAAATTTTATATGACAAAACAACGTTTGCCGGGACAGCTAGTATATTAATATTATTCTTTTATGTTAAGGTCGGCAGACAGACTGACGGCCCACTTGATGTTAGGTGGCTGCCGTCACCTATACCGTCACCTATAACAAAAGCAACGCCATAGGTGCTGCAACCGACTACAGTAGAATTAAGGATCAAGGGATAGGAAGGCATAGGAAAATGTGCTCTGGCAACCCTTACTCACTCACCGGATTACAACAGCACACATGCTGTTAATCGACTATATGTATCTCAGCAAATATTAACAATAGAGAAAAAAGCTACGAATAAAAAAGATGGAAAATTTCATGCTCTATAAAAACCATTATTACAATTTTTTACGTTAAACTCACCGTTTCCGATATATTTGCAAAAAGGCGTTTTTCAATATGGCGGCTAACGTTCGCGGTTTCGAACAACACAAACTTGGATTTATACCTAGGAGACAGTCTATGACGTAATCCAATCGAAAAATCAATTAGCAAGATTTTTTGCAGACCGAATATCTAAAAATCTTGGACTACTCCACGAATCCCTTGTTCTTGCCTCGTGTAAGCGGAACCACTACGGTTTCGAACAATATGAATCCAGGGTGGGACTCAAGTACACGTGTCATTTTGCGGATTGTTTTGCTAGAGTTATCTTCTACTAGCGGCCCGCTCCCGGCTTCGCCCGGGGTGTATTTTTTCTAATAAAAGAATTTTTCTAAAATAAACGTAGCCTAAGTTACTCCTTATTACATCAGCTACCTACCAATAAAAGTCCCGTCAAAATCGGTCCAGCCATTACAGAGATTAGCCGGAACAAACAGACAGACAGACAGACAAAAATTGTAAAAAATGTTATTTTGGTGTATGTACCGTATATATATTCATATGCATGTAGTAAAAAACGGTTATTTCAATATTACAAACAGACACTCCAATTTTATTTATATGTATAGATAGAAAAGGCCCATCCATAAACATCGATGCTGCCACTAAGTACTTCAATTTTATGAAGCTTGAATTGTTAAGTCGTATGTCGTCAATTTGCTTGTGTGCGAGTTATACCCACTTTAAATTCACCAGTTTTAACCACGGCGTAGTGTATTTACTGTTACTTCAGGAGAAATTGAATCACTAGACTTACATTATGCAGAACCCAATTTGTTGCGGTTAATAGTGGAAAAACTAGTTTACGTTTTAATTAGTTTAGTCGAGAGTTTGTGGAATGTTTTCAGTGTTTAAACTGTATTACACTATTTTATTTTATTCGACGTCAAAAAGAATATTCAAAATAAAACAATTTACTTGATTAAGTGCACTTACATGAGTGATAAAAAGTTCTAACAATACGAATAATACATTTAACTTGAATAAAAAAAAAACAACAATTTATGAGTAACAAAAGTATAAATCTATCGATATTATTTTATTATAATTATCATGTTACACGATTATCGCGATATATTATTATGATCAGGATATAATTTTTTAGTTGGTTGTATGAGTTTAGTGTTACTATGAATAGTATAGCTTAGTGTGGATACAGTAAAGTATATTTGCTTAACTATAAACATAATGTATCGAGAATACGATACAAGTTTAATATGTATCTGTTTATGTTATATTTTGGTCAATTATGAGCCAGTAAAATCCCAATGTCTTAAGCCGCGCTCACTTTGGACGTACGATTTGTATCGTATGTAAACTTACGAATACTGTTCGTACGAATTAGTAATATGTTTTTCTCCAACAAATAGGCAGTGCCCCGATGATTCGTGAAGTCACCTTTGGTGCGATAAATAACTAGAAAATCATCTTCTAAATAGGATATGACGACGATTTGGTTTATGAATTGACATTTGGTTGAATATAGTTGAATATTGTGTTAAATATATAGATTGCTAAGTATTGTTACGTGTTATGTTGTAAATTGATTGATTGATTTATGAAAAGAGCAACTAAGGGGTTTCTTGCCGAGTTCTTCCCCCTAGAAGCAGCTTTCCGAACCGGTGGTAGTTTGTAATTGTAAAATAAAGTTGACGAGGGTAAATGTTTTGTAAAAAACTTACATCCAATAAATGATTTATTTATTTATTTATATCATGAAATGATATTCCATTAATTCGCTGAAATTCATCATATAACGGAAAATTTATATAACCTAGACCTAGTCTTTTTCATGGTTATATACGCGTACAAAAACAATTATGTCCGTAAACCATGTTAATTACTTTTCTATAGGTATTCATTTTTATACGTTCAACTCACGAAGGTGTAGTAAAAATTCCAACCAATTCGGATCGTTTTCGGACGTCGTAAACGCACGTATACGTACGACTTACTCAAACGCGGGATTTGTCTACAGATTTCCTCATTTCTGATTAGATCACGCAATGTGCCTAATCCTTAGCATACATAGTTCTCTTCATAAAAGCTTTAAGTGCTTAATGTTATAAAATACCTTTAAAAATTGGGGTGAAACGTTGATTACTTCTATTATATTTATAATAACACTAGCTGACCCGGTAAACGTTGTTTTGCCATACAAAAAAATATAACTTAGGGGTATGGAAAATAGATGTTGGCCGATTCTCAGACCTACCCGATAAGCACACAAAATTTCATCAAAATCGGTCCAGCCGTTTCGGAGGAGTTTGGCAACAAACAAAGCGACACGAGAATTTTATATATTAGATTTATTTTTGTCAGAAGAAGAATCTTCATAAATGTGTTAATAAGTGCCACAGCTGACAAAGCAAAGATTATGCCAACGATCTACGCGAACTATGGTTATAAATACATGTTTCTCACTTACTAAGCCACATAGGTTATGGCATAACCATTCATTTGAAACTACCTAACAAACCGCCCCGCCATTACGTACACGTGTAAACCGCATAATATTAATTAAAGTAAACATTAATTGTCCAAATTGTGCAAAGTAACACCTGCTACAATTAATTATCTCCAACACATTGTTGAAACATTTCAAACTTATACAGCGTGTTCAGTTTTTCGCAAGTCATCCAACTAATTACTGGAGACGACGCTTTTCCAGGAACACGCTGTAGATTTTATATACTAAATAACGGATTTTTCAAGCTCTGTAAACTTTTACTACACCCTTGCTATAGCGGCCAGTGTTAAAAGAATTACTGGAGCCTGTAATATGGTAACTACATTATGTGCTGCATTAAGACTACCGTGAAATAACAACTTGTGTGCTGTTATATTTCAGCAAGGGATATAAGAGGAACTTCATAATGGATTTAATTAGAAATCGAACCAAGTATGCACAGCTTAGGTAGTCGTCTGAGTTGGCATACGACCAAAGGTTTATGAAATTTGTGTCTCCTGAAGCAACGCATGCGTGGTTTCCTATCTTAAAATTACTCATTCTATGAGGTACACGACCTTCCTGTACACAGTACAAGATAAAATTGATATTGAATTGAAAAAGATGGATATTTAAATTTGGAAGCTCAACGTAACAAGTAGCCGGCACTTTCTTGAACAATCCAAATGGCTGGTGTCGTCTGTCAACGTCGGAGCGGATAGACGCTTATCCTGAGAAATTGCCAGTATTCGAGCACTACCGACATTCGAGCGATAGCCGATAGATTTCGATTCGATTAATACGAAATAAGCGTATTTCTTTAGTGTATTTCTTTTTCTAAAAAAGTCCACACTCAGGTTGATGGTTTAAAATCTGTAGTTGAAGATAAAGTTTGAAAGCTCAAATAATGTATCCAGGCAGTATATAGGGAGAAATTATACGGAAAGATGTAGACCCATTCAGTTTTTCCTAGAAATGTCCACCAACAAGGTTGATTGATGATAATCCTTATCTTACATATTTTATTATATATATAAAAATCTCGTGAACAATGTTTGTTCGCGATAAACTCTGAAACTACTGAACCGACTTTGATCAAACTTCATAAGTATCTGTTATTTGGTCCAACTTAAAAGATAGGATAGTTTATATCTCATTTTGTTTATTTTTTTTTGTAAATTATATAATATTATTAACATAGCGCCATCTGTTGATACTTATTCAATACAGCAATTATTTATCTGTGAGTTCCAAAAGATTCTAACAGATGGCGGTTTAAAGTAATTTATCGGCTGGATTGCAAAAAAGCACCCCGGGCGAAGCCGGGAGCGGGCCACTAGTAATATAATAAAGATCCAGCGTCGATTCACAATGCTGCTTCTGACGCGGCCTTTTTGAAAACTTATGGGGGAAGCCCTACAGTAGATGTCATATTATTATTATTATTATTATTATTCATTTAAAATTCGCTATTATCTTGTTACTTGCGTCAAGAGAGATACAAAATGAGGTGTTAAGTCTTTTCAAAATTGATTGAAGCCATAAAATTTGAAGACGCCTTCCTACCTATGGCTTTTATATATA
Organism: Synanthedon andrenaeformis; assembly: GCA_936446665.2. NCBI lineage: Eukaryota > Metazoa > Arthropoda > Insecta > Lepidoptera > Sesiidae > Synanthedon > Synanthedon andrenaeformis. The sequence continues at coordinate 920,169 of OW387779.2, read as the reverse complement.
ACTGCAATATGATAAAATCTTTTGTTTTTCATTACAATTTTTTTAAAATGCACAATGCTGTTTCCGTTCTAAAAATTGATCTATTTAATGAGTATTACTTAATTTTATTAACTAATCATTAATTTTCTAACAACTTAAAAAAAATTAAGAATTTAGCGTCCATCTTTCTGCATTCAGACAAAGATTTTGACATTCGATAACAGGTGTTTAAGATTGCAACGCATGACATTGACAAAACACGTAGAGACCCCATAGAGAAATACGAAAAGGACGGAGTTTATCTTGATGTTACACTGTTCCCCCACTTGACCCCACATGAATCTATATTGTCAATGTATTATCCTGAAAATTGTAGGTATTAAAAATTCAAAGGTTTTGAAAATGTTTGTTCCTCGTACACACATAAATCGTTATACGAATTTACTCGTAGGTGTAACAGCACATATACATTCTATGTCCTGGATTAAGCCATATTGAAGCCATAATAATTTACATGAAGTTCCTAAAATTAACAATTTAATTGGCAAAATTGACAGTTTTGTATTTATTTAAATTTTAGTTCCCTGTTTCTGAACTAGATGTCGCAAAACTCATTTTACCTACTTTTCCTTTGCTACCACCAAACTCAAAATTCTTAAAATTATTTTTTAAAAATTAGCATGTGTTCTTGATCGTGTATTTGTTTGTGTTTGTGTAAGAGAATTAATGTTCATAACCTGGACATCTCTTGTCTTTCTTTCTTGATAAGGCTCTGTTTTCCTCAAGCAGCCGCGTCTTGAGAAAGTTTAAAGAATTGGCCTATTTAATGCAAAAACAATTTTTCAAATCTGACTGCTGCTTCCAGAGATTCAGCTTTTTCAAACAATAATAAATCTTTATTTTTAATCATAAATTAGATTAGAGGATCATCTAATGTTTCGTAAAAGAAACTTGGCAAATAAAATTTTTAAATTACAACATATCGTTTGCCATTCCATGAATATCAAAACCTAGTAGTTCATTTCTAAACACAGCATTGGATATTCCCTTAAGTGCGAAATTAGTAAACTGCTCTGGTCGAGAATCTCAAAGTTTCCAGAAGTTTGTACCTCCGAGGGCATCGGACTTCACCTCGACTTGAATTCTCAAGAAATTAAACCACAAATAACACTGTAAACTATTAAACCTTTAGCTTTATTTCTAACAGAAATTTATTGGATAAACTCGTTTCTGAGTGAAGCCAAACGCAATCTGTAGTTTTGGCTTAGGTCCACACGTACTTACTTCGTGCCCTGCTCCATGTGCGTATTAGTTATTATACTCACAAGGGACATGGCATGCTGCCACGATGATATTACGTTCGTGAAGTCACCTTTGGTGCGATAAATAACTAGAAAATCATCTTCTAAATAGGATATGACAACGATTTGGTTTATGAATTGACATTTGGTTGAATATAGTTGAATATTGTGTTAAATATATAGATTGCTAAGTATTGTTACGTGTTGTTGTAAATTGATTGATTGATTTATGAAAAGAGCAACTAGGGGGTTACTTGCCGAGTTCTTCCCCCTAGAAGCAGCTTTCCGAACCGGTGGTAGTTTGTAATTGTAAAATAAAGTTGACGAGGGTAAATGTTTTGTAAAAAACTTACATCCAATAAATGATTTATTTATTTATTTATATGATGAAATGATATTCCAATAATTCGGTAAATTTCATCATATAACGGAAAATTTATATAACCTAGACCTAGTCTTTTTCATAGTTTATATACGCGTACAAAAACAATTATGTCCGTAAACAATGTTAATTAACTTTTCTATAGGTATTCATTTTTATACGTTCAACGCACGAAGGTGTAGTAAAAATCCCAACCAATTCGGATCGTTTTCGGACGTCGTAACTAAACGCACGTATACGTACGACTTGTCTACAGATTTCCTCATTTCTGATTAGATCACGCAATGTGCCTAATCCTTAGCATACCTAGTTCTCTTCATAAAAGCTTTAAGTGCTTATGTTATAAAATACCTTTAAAAAATTGGGGTGAAACGTTGATTACTTCTATTATATTTATAATAACACTAGCTGACCCAGTAAACGTTGTTTTGCCATACAAAAAAATATAACTTAGGGGTATGGAAAATAGATGTTGGCCGATTCTCAGACCTACCTGATAAGCACACAAAATTTCATCAAAATCGGTCCAGCCGTTTCGGAGGAGTTTGGCAACAAACACCGCGACACGAGAATTTTATATATTAGATTTATTTATGTCAGAAGAAGAATCTTCATAAATGTGTTAATAAGTGCCACAGCTGACAAAGCAAAGATTATGCCAACGATCTACGTAAATTATGGTTATAAATACATGTTTCTCACTTACTAAGCCACATAGGTTATGGCATAACCATTCATTTGAAACTACCTAACAAACCGCCCCGCCATTACGTACACGTGTAAACCGCATAATATTAATTAAAGTAAACATTAATTGTCCAAATTGTGCAAAGTAACACCTGCTACAATTAATTATCTCCAACACATTGTTGAAACATTTCAAACTTATACAGCGTGTTCAGTTTTTCGCAAGTCATCCAAGTAATTACTGGAGACGACGCTTTTCCAGGAACACGCTGTAGATTTTATATACTAAATAACGGATTTTTCAAGCTTTGTAAACTTTTACTACACCCTTGCTATAGCGGCCAGTGTTAAAATAATTACTGGACCCTGTAATATGATAACTACATTATGTGCTGCATTAAGACTACCGTGAAATAACAACTTGTGTGCTGTTATATTTCAGCACCCTTGCTTTATATCCCTATATAAGAGGAACTTCATAATGGATTTTATTAGAAATCGAACCAAGTATGCACAGTTTAGGTAGTCGTCTGAGTTGGCATACGACCAAAGGTTTATGAAATTTGTGTCTCCTGAACCAACGCATGCATGGTTTCCTATCTTAAAATTACTCATTCTATGAGGTACACGACCTTCCTGTACACAGTACAAGATAAAATTGATATTGAATTGAAAAAGGTGGATATTTAAATTTGGAAGCTCAACATAACAAGTAGCCGGCACTTTCTTGAACAATCCAAATGGCTGGTGTCGTCTGTCAACGTCGGAGCGGATAGACGCTTATCCTGAGAAATTGCCAGTATTCGAGCACTACCGACATTCGAGCGATAGCCGATAGATTTCGATTCGATTAATACGAAATAAGCGTATTTCTTTAGTGTATTTCTTTTTCTAAAAAAAGTCCACACTCAGGCTGATGGTTTAAAATCTGTAGTTGAAGATAAAGTTTGAAAGCTCAAATAATGTATCCAGGCAGTATATAGGGAGAATTATACGGAAAGATGTAGACCCATTCAGTTTTTCCTAGAAATGTCCACCAACAAGGTTGATTGATGATAATCCTTATCTTATATATTTTATTATATATATAAAAATCTCGTGTCACAATGTTTGTTCGCGATAAACTCTGAAACTACTGAACCGACTTTGATCAAACTTCATAAGTATCTGTTATTTGGTCCAACTTAAAAGATGGGATAGTTTATATCTCATTTTGTTAATTTTTTTTGTAAATTATATAATATTATTAACATAGCGCCATCTGTTGATACTTATTCAATACAGCAATTATTTATCTGTGAGTTCAATAAGGTTCTCACAGATAGCGGTTTAAAGTAATTTATCGGCTGGATTGCAAAAAAGCACCCCGGACGAAGCCGGGAGCGGGCCACGCGGCCTTTTTGAAAATTTATGGGGGAAGCCCTACAGTAGATGTCATATTATTATTATTATTCATTTAAAATTCGCTATTATCTTGTTACTTGCGTCAAGAGAGATACAAAATGAGGTGTTAAGTCTTTTCAAAATTGATTGAAGCCATAAAATTTGAAGACGCCTTCCTACCTATGGCTTTTATATATAACTGCAATATGATAAAATCTTTTGTTTTTCATTACAATTTTTTTAAAATGCACAATGCTGTTTCCGTTCTAAAAATTGATCTATTTAATGAGTATTACTTAATTTTATTAACTAATCATTAATTTTCTAACAACTTAAAAAAAATTAAGAATTTAGCGTCCATCTTTCTGCATTCAGACAAAGATTTTGACATTCGATAACAGGTGTTTAAGATTGCAACGCATGACATTGACAAAACACGTAGAGACCCCATAGAGAAATACGAAAAGGACGGAGTTTATCTTGATGTTACACTGTTCCCCCACTTGACCCCACATGAATCTATATTGTCAATGTATTATCCTGAAAATTGTAGGTATTAAAAATTCAAAGGTTTTGAAAATGTTTGTTCCTCGTACACACATAAATCGTTATACGAATTTACTCGTAGGTGTAACAGCACATATACATTCTATGTCCTGGATTAAGCCATATTGAAGCCATAATAATTTACATGAAGTTCCTAAAATTAACAATTTAATTGGCAAAATTGACAGTTTTGTATTTATTTAAATTTTAGTTCCCTGTTTCTGAACTAGATGTCGCAAAACTCATTTTACCTACTTTTCCTTTGCTACCACCAAACTCAAAATTCTTAAAATTATTTTTTAAAAATTAGCACGTGTTCTTGATCGTGTATTTGTTTGTGTTTGTGTAAGAGAATTAATGTTCATAACCTGGACATCTCTTGTCTTTCTTTCTTGATAAGGCTCTGTTTTCCTCAAGCAGCCGCGTCTTGAGAAAGTTTAAAGAATTGGCCTATTTAATGCAAAAACAATTTTTCAAATCTGACTGCTGCTTCCAGAGATTCAGCTTTTTCAAACAATAATAAATCTTTATTTTTAATCATAAATTAGATTAGAGGATCATCTAATGTTTCGTAAAAGAAACTTGGCAAATAAAATTTTTAAATTACAACATATCGTTTGCCATTCCATGAATATCAAAACCTAGTAGTTCATTTCTAAACACAGCATTGGATATTCCCTTAAGTGCGAAATTAGTAAACTGCTCTGGTCGAGAATCTCAAAGTTTCCAGAAGTTTGTACCTCCGAGGGCATCGGACTTCACCTCGACTTGAATTCTCAAGAAATTAAACCACAAATAACACTGTAAACTATTAAACCTTTAGCTTTATTTCTAACAGAAATTTATTGGATAAACTCGTTTCTGAGTGAAGCCAAACGCAATCTGTAGTTTTGGCTTAGGTCCACACGTACTTACTTCGTGCCCTGCTCCATGTGCGTATTAGTTATTATACTCACAAGGGACATGGCATGCTGCCACGATGATATTACGTTCGTGAAGTCACCTTTGGTGCGATAAATAACTAGAAAATCATCTTCTAAATAGGATATGACAACGATTTGGTTTATGAATTGACATTTGGTTGAATATAGTTGAATATTGTGTTAAATATATAGATTGCTAAGTATTGTTACGTGTTGTTGTAAATTGATTGATTGATTTATGAAAAGAGCAACTAGGGGGTTACTTGCCGAGTTCTTCCCCCTAGAAGCAGCTTTCCGAACCGGTGGTAGTTTGTAATTGTAAAATAAAGTTGACGAGGGTAAATGTTTTGTAAAAAACTTACATCCAATAAATGATTTATTTATTTATTTATATGATGAAATGATATTCCAATAATTCGGTAAATTTCATCATATAACGGAAAATTTATATAACCTAGACCTAGTCTTTTTCATAGTTTATATACGCGTACAAAAACAATTATGTCCGTAAACAATGTTAATTAACTTTTCTATAGGTATTCATTTTTATACGTTCAACGCACGAAGGTGTAGTAAAAATCCCAACCAATTCGGATCGTTTTCGGACGTCGTAACTAAACGCACGTATACGTACGACTTGTCTACAGATTTCCTCATTTCTGATTAGATCACGCAATGTGCCTAATCCTTAGCATACCTAGTTCTCTTCATAAAAGCTTTAAGTGCTTATGTTATAAAATACCTTTAAAAAATTGGGGTGAAACGTTGATTACTTCTATTATATTTATAATAACACTAGCTGACCCAGTAAACGTTGTTTTGCCATACAAAAAAATATAACTTAGGGGTATGGAAAATAGATGTTGGCCGATTCTCAGACCTACCTGATAAGCACACAAAATTTCATCAAAATCGGTCCAGCCGTTTCGGAGGAGTTTGGCAACAAACACCGCGACACGAGAATTTTATATATTAGATTTATTTTTGTCAGAAGAAGAATCTTCATAAATGTGTTAATAAGTGCCACAGTTGACAAAAGTAAAGATTATGCCAACGATCTACGCGAACTATGGTTATAAATACATGTTTCTCACTTACTAAGCCACATAGGTTATGGGCATAACCATTCATTTGAAACTACCTAACAAACCGCCCCGCCATTACGTACACGTGTAAACCGCATAATATTAATTAAAGTAAACATTAATTGTCCAAATTGTGCAAAGTAACACCTGCTACAATTAATTATCTCCAACACATTGTTGAAACATTTCAAACTTATACAGCGTGTTCAGTTTTTCGCAAGTCATCCAACTAATTACTGGAGACGACGCTTTTCCAGGAACACGCTGTAGATTTTATATACTAAATAACGGATTTTTCAAGCTCTGTAAACTTTTACTACACCCTTGCTATAGCGGCCAGTGTTAAAAGAATTACTGGAGCCTGTAATATGGTAACTACATTATGTGCTGCATTAAGACTACCGTGAAATAACAACTTGTGTGCTGTTATATTTCAGCAAGGGATATAAGAGGAACTTCATAATGGATTTAATTAGAAATCGAACCAAGTATGCACAGCTTAGGTAGTCGTCTGAGTTGGCATACGACCAAAGGTTTATGAAATTTGTGTCTCCTGAAGCAACGCATGCGTGGTTTCCTATCTTAAAATTACTCATTCTATGAGGTACACGACCTTCCTGTACACAGTACAAGATAAAATTGATATTGAATTGAAAAAGATGGATATTTAAATTTGGAAGCTCAACGTAACAAGTAGCCGGCACTTTCTTGAACAATCCAAATGGCTGGTGTCGTCTGTCAACGTCGGAGCGGATAGACGCTTATCCTGAGAAATTGCCAGTATTCGAGCACTACCGACATTCGAGCGATAGCCGATAGATTTCGATTCGATTAATACGAAATAAGCGTATTTCTTTAGTGTATTTCTTTTTCTAAAAAAAGTCCACACTCAGGCTTATGGTTTAAAATCTGTAGTTGAAGATAAAGTTTGAAAGCTCAAATAATGTATCCAGGCAGTATATAGGGAGAAATTATACGGAAAGATGTAGACCCATTCAGTTTTTCCTAGAAATGTCCACCAACAAGGTTGATTGATGATAATCCTTATGTTATATATTTTATTATATATATAAAAATCTCGTGAACAATGTTTGTTCGCGATAAACTCTGAAACTACTGAACCGACTTTGATCAAACTTCATAAGTATCTGTTATTTGGTCCAACTTAAAAGATAGGATAGTTTATATCTCATTTTGTTTATTTTTTTTTGTAAATTATATAATATTATTAACATAGCGCCATCTGTTGATACTTATTCAATACAGCAATTATTTATCTGTGAGTTCCAAAAGATTCTAACAGATGGCGGTTTAAAGTAATTTATCGGCTGGATTGCAAAAAAGCACCCCGGGCGAAGCCGGGAGCGGGCCACTAGTAATATAATAAAGATCCAGCGTCGATTCACAATGCTGCTTCTGACGCGGCCTTTTTGAAAACTTATGGGGGAAGCCCTACAGTAGATGTCATATTATTATTATTATTATTATTATTCATTTAAAATTCGCTATTATCTTGTTACTTGCGTCAAGAGAGATACAAAATGAGGTGTTAAGTCTTTTCAAAATTGATTGAAGCCATAAAATTTGAAGACGCCTTCCTACCTATGGCTTTTATATATAACTGCAATATGATAAAATCTTTTGTTTTTCATTACAATTTTTTTAAAATGCACAATGCTGTTTCCGTTCTAAAAATTGATCTATTTAATGAGTATTACTTAATTTTATTAACTAATCATTAATTTTCTAACAACTTAAAAAAAATTAAGAATTTAGCGTCCATCTTTCTGCATTCAGACAAAGATTTTGACATTCGATAACAGGTGTTTAAGATTGCAACGCATGACATTGACAAAACACGTAGAGACCCCATAGAGAAATACGAAAAGGACGGAGTTTATCTTGATGTTACACTGTTCCCCCACTTGACCCCACATGAATCTATATTGTCAATGTATTATCCTGAAAATTGTAGGTATTAAAAATTCAAAGGTTTTGAAAATGTTTGTTCCTCGTACACACATAAATCGTTATACGAATTTACTCGTAGGTGTAACAGCACATATACATCCTATGTCCTGGATTAAGCCATATTGAAGCCATAATAATTTACATGAAGTTCCTAAAATTAACAATTTAATTGGCAAAATTGACAGTGTTTTGTATTTATTTAAATTTTAGTTCCCTGTTTCTGAACTAGATGTCGCAAAACTCATTTTAACTACTTTTCCTTTGCTACCAAACTCAAAATTTTTTTAAAATTTTTTTTTTAAATTAGCATGTGTTCTTGATCGTGTATTTGTTTGTGTTTGTGTAAGAGAATTAATGTTCATAACCTGGACATCTCTTGTCTTTCTTTCTTGATAAGGCTCTGTTTTCCTCAAGCAGCCGCGTCTTGAGAAAGTTTAAAGAATTGGCCTATTTAATGCAAAAACAATTTTTCAAATCTAACTGCTGCTTCCAGAGATTCAGCTTTTTCAAACAATAATAAATCTTTATTTTTAATCATAAATTAGATTAGAAGATCATCTAATGTTTCGTAAAAGAAACTTGGCAAATAAAATTTTTAAATTACAACATATCGTTTGCCATTCCATGAATATCAAAACCTAGTAGTTCATTTCTAAACACAACATTGGATATTCCCTTAAGTGCGAAATTAGTAAACTGCTCTGGTCGAGAATCTCAAAGTTTCCAGAAGTTTGTACCTCCGAGGGCATCGGACTTCAACTCGACTTGAATTCGCAAGAAATTAAACCACAAATAACACTGTAAACTATTAAACTTTTAGCTTTATTTCTAACAGAAATTTATTGGATAAACTCGTTTCTGGGTGAAGCCAAACGCAATCTGAAGTTTTGGCTTAGGTCCACACGTACTTCGTGCCCTGCTCCATGTGCGTATTAGTTATTATACTCACAAGGGACATGGCATGCTGCCACGAACATAAGTTGGACAGTCAGTCTGACGTCAGTTACCGTCCCCTTTAGACTACCTACTTACAAGATTATCATGATTGCTCTATATCAGCTGTACAAAATACTGTATTATTTTGAGTATGGGTTGTTACAGTCAATTCTTCTGTCCTCATTAAACCTTATCCTGTCCGGATTATAAAATAATAATAAAAAAAATACATGAAAATGTAACAGTCTTACAAGATAATTAATTTATTAATTTAAATAGTTGCAGGGTGCACTGCGTTTCGCAGTCATTCAAGCAGAGCCCGCCTGGCGGCAGTAACCACCGACACTTATTCTTATAGAAGACCACCGTGGTTTTCTGTCGATATTATATTGCCTTCAAGTTGTTCCTCAGCCTAGAATATATTGATTCAAAGCTATTAAAGCGACGTAGGTAATAGGTGTTCCTATTTTTAATAAGTTTCAAAATCAGCAAGACCTATTTATAGGTACCTATCATAGTAATAGATAAACAGAACAAAATTAGTATTTTTTTTAGAACGCGACTGATGGCGTTAAGCGAAGATAATTATACATTCATATCAGTAGTTACATATTCCCAAACAACAAGCTAATTGATAATTAAGGGTGCGTTTACACAAACGTCATGGAAGTTGGCAAGAAGACATAGACAAATATTCTCGTCGCATGTGTACGAGGATGTGTAAACAAAGCTTAATGTTGACTTTGCTTATCGTCCCGTTTCGGGCGACACATGTGCACGCGGTTTTAGCTACGAGGATAACGCTTCAGCTTATTGAAACATAACAGTGAGCACATATATACTTATCACTTGTCTAATCTTTGCTTCTAACTCAGTTTATTTTATACTAGCTGGTGCTCACGACTTCGTCCGCGTTGAAAAATATTAAGTAGCCTATCCTGTGTCCCGTACGTCCAAATGTTTATCTACCAAGTTTCATGAAAATCAGTTAATTCGTTTCAGAGTTATGGAGGAACATACATACATACCGAAAAAATTTCTAAAAATCGTCAATTTAGTTTCAGTATCATGTATAGAGCCTATAAACACGATATCTCTGAAAACAAAGTAACTTACTCCATGACCGAACCTTACAGATTTATTATTAGTATTGATTACACATCTATAGAAGTAACAAACGAGTATAATAGTCTCATATTTATAATAATTAAGATTTTCTGTCATAACTTACCTTAAATTTTTATTACGTTGATTCTTTTTTAAGTTAATATCCACATACAAACTGACGGTCGACTTGATTGTAGGTGACTACCGTCGCCTATAACACTAGAAATGCTTTTGTTAATTAATATTTAGACATAGAATTAAATGTGAAATACGAAACCCACGGGGAGGTTGTGTAACCCCCGGGGAAAACAAAAAAAAGTGGACCTGTCTGTCGACCTTAACATAAAAAAAAAACAAGATATTTCGCAGCCACAAATTCCAAGGTTCCAAGCCATCTTTAGTGATATTCTATGATAAAAAAGCAATATATTGAAGTTATTAACGAACTAGAACCTTAAAGGAGATGTACGATAACCGTGTTCGTAGGCATAATCAATTTTGAGAACGCTCGCTTAATCTCGACATAGGCGGCGTCGAGTTGTATATTTTAATTTACCTCGTTTAGTGACACGTTCCTCTTAATTAACTCGCAAGAGCCATCTTTATTACCTATTCTGTTTATTTTACGCCGGTGGAGCGCCGGTTGTGACGTCACTGGGATAAATATACACAAGATGGAATACAGTGCTCCTGAAAATATACTTAACTGGTTTTATATCGCGGTTTTACCCACCGTCATTTGGTTTGTCAGCCTAGTTTGAAATAATGACTACTTACCAAATTGTGGACAAAGAGTGTGTGTGTTTCTTTTGTCTAAATAGATCGGTAGGCGGTCTGACGAATCACTTGATGTTAGGTGGCTACCGTCGCTTATTGACCTTAAGGTTAGGGGATTGAGTTCTGGCATCCTTTACTCACACAAACTTGACAGCACACGTCATGTTGTTATTTCACGATGATAGTCTGTAGAGGGTGGTTTTCCCAAAACAGTCTTATGACTACGAACGCAGTCTTCCCCGCCCTTAAAAAAATAAAAACTGAGATTATTATGCAACATATTAGGGTGATTAATAAAAAATTAAAAAAATCTAATGACCCAGCGGTCTTTTGCATCACCGTTTAATTAAATCGATATAAAGGGACATGTCGTGAGACCGATCGTTAATAAATTTCGTGAAACTTTTAATGACATCGTCCTTAGCAAAGTCCTTCTTACTTTTTTTTTTCGGTCAAAGCGAAAACTTCGCCGCGGCTTCGGGCAGATTTTTATAGCTAGTGTAATAATTCGCGAGAACGCATATCACTGTACTTTTTAGAAAGTTAAATGAGTTTTTCCTGAGAGTATGTACAAATCAAACATGGCGTACCAAACCACGCCCCTTGAGAAAAGAACTGGGAATATTATAAATTAAGAATATTTTTCAAAGTACTAATAACCTTCTTAATACAAATATTTCAAAAATTTGAAGTTGTTGTTCAAAAAGTCTGTGGAGTTTGGGGAGAGAGATTTGACATATATCGGCAAAACACATTAATTTTTTTTATTAAAAAGTACCTATTAGTTCTAATAACTTTACAATAGAAATATTACAATAGAATAAAACAATCAAATAATAAAATTAGCAGGCCCTTGTCAGGTAAAACATACTTTGTACTGCTGTTTATGAATTAAGTTTCAGGAGCTTGTGCAGATAAAGATTTATTTTCTTTATTTTTACTACAGATGTCTTGAGTCTTCTGAACTTTGGTTCACCGAATCCGTTATTCTAACGTGTTAAGTGTGCGTCTAACAGTAATGTGTTAAAGAACTTTAAACATAAAATTTTACTAACCCTCGTAGAGCACCATTAAGATCGCTATGTCGATACTCTACGCGAAATGGTCCGTAAAGGTTGGTTCATTCAGCTTTGTTATCGATAAAGCTGCAAGCGTTTGTTGCATTGTAATATTTCTGCTTTATAAGGACACAATAGTTTGTGGAAAGCTTTATATTTTTACGATAACCAAAATGACTTCGAATAGAAAAGCCATTGACATTCTATGTTTGATAACATACCCTGTTGTTAAGTGGGCAAGGTTTTAACTTGCTATATCTCAAGTCATGAGTTTGTTTCCTGGTAAGGTGAATGAATTAAATGAATTTATCAATGTTAGCCATAGTTTGAGAGGTCCTTTTTAGCCCTACAATTCCTTAGAACTCATCCATTGTGAGTAATATTTTCTTTAAATTATAATGTGGGTATATATCCAACGAATTCGAATATACCATAATTATATATCAAAAAAATATTTTGTCCTTTATGTAATGAGTGGTGTAACCAGCGAAAGAGCGATTAATGCAGAAATAAATTTCATTTGTTTTGCTAGTGAACAACAATTAAAAAGAACTTCTACAAGGCTTTCTGACTAGCCTCCTACGATTAAAAATGCGAATAAGGGCCAGTTTTATAAACGACATACCTTTTTCCCGTTCGTTACAGTGCTGGTAACGAACGGTTAACGGTCCGTCAATAACGTTTACTGACGGTGGTTCTATAAAAGAAATTAAACATTCGGTAGCTATCCGTAAAAATACGCCGAAGTTTATGAATATTGTCGACGGTTTCGTTGTAGTCTGTCAAGAACTGTCAAGTTTCGCGTCGCAAACACATTTATTTACAAATATAACAAAATAAACGATACGTAAGATAAACCAACCCTATCATAGTCAGTAAAGAGCCAGTAAACGCTAGCTGTCAAATTATACTGTTGACTTACGAATATATTGTTATAATACACTATATTATACTATTAGATCATTTTTTCGTCTATTTGATATAATAATTTAACTAACGGATTGTTATAAAACTGGCCCTAAATGTCGCTACTTATTATGTAGTTAGCATTAATTAGGTTCAGCAGTGAATACAATATTTTTCTATTAAATATTGAAATTGTTGCTAATGACACAGTTATTATAACTAAATGACATAATTTTCAAGTCGCGAGGCTGCATTAAAACTTCAATGTTGTGGTGAAATGGTTGTATTTTTAAATTATAAAACTAAAATAAATAAATAGTATTAAAAAAGACTTATTTAAAGGCATTTGTGCTCTGCAGTATATTTTTAAACTGTAAATTCTAAACGTTTTAAAGTTGGATAGTGGAATGTGTTTCAAGAACCATTTACAAGGTACGACATTTCTCAATCCGACAACCTGCTGATTGTTTGCAGACATCTTACGATATCATGATGATGCTTTTTATTCAGTCAAAGAAATATAATTTGTTACATGATGCGCACTTATTAATATGTTTCAATTATATCTTGGCTTTCACGTATACTTCAATATTCACTTTGGTTTAGTACAATATAAAAGTAAATTTCAGGTATAGTTAGTATATACCTACTAATCAATACACGAAAATGGTATAATATCATACACCGAATATGTGCAAATATAATACAATGGACTAATAAAATTATACAATGGCAACCATACACCAGACGGCAGTAAAAGCCAGTGGGAGTGGGAGCAGAACAAGATCAACTCTGAAAAAAAAAAACTTCTATAAATTTTACGAAGCCACTGCAAAATATAATACCTCGAAGAACTGTTATTGAAATCGTAATTAAAGTAAAATGACTTTTAAAAAGTCGTATCGCATCCATGTCGTGTCGTCACCTTTAAATTGCTTCCCGTTTGCAAACCGCGCGGGGGCCATTCTGTACGTCATTGCTTCGGAAAAATATGACGCGATTAAAGTAAATTCTCATACAGAGAATGTTAGACGTCGGAACTCTTTTTGATAGTGAGAGCAGAAATATGTGGTTACTCCGCAAACATCGGACTAAAGGGAAGTAACAAAAACAGGATAGCGGTTGGATATTGAATAGGAATTTTTAAATCGTTTGCAGTCGGCTACGGCTCTCGGAAATCTAGAGCGTATCGACGTTTAGAAATACGAATAGCGATTCATATATTTCTGTTCGTAGTGTTTTAAAAGCTTTTTTGTTTTTATTTGTACAGGCGACACCTATAAGGGCATAATGTAAACACTAACTAACCTAGATACTGGCATTGCTATATTTTGAATAATTAATGATGGATTATGGTTATAAAATGTCTTTTAAATATACTTTTAAATTATATGTAATATTTATCATTACTTTACCTTTGCCTCTGTTGCTTGTTAATCGATTTTTTTATTATTATGTAACATAATTCTGGAAACGGGATTTTCCCCATTTTAGAAATATTAATATTAATTAGATAATTAGGGATTATTATTAATTAGATAAAAACAGCATTGAATTTTAGAAGAGCGAACATACAAATAAGTAAGTTTTTGAAGATTTTGTTGTTCTTTGTGGGGCAAAGAAGTCGAAAACATAAAAAAATTACCAATTACTGTAATAGCAATGTTTTCTATGTAACTCAAGATTTTCTCCATCTTTGTGTTCAAAGAATAAACCATTTCAAAGAATAAACCCATTCAGACTTAAAAATATCTTGTTATACTTTCTCATTTCTAATATTAGTAGGATATACCTAGGTAAAAGATTCATTATCTTGTAATTTAAACAGAGGCATACAGCGTGTTGTCTATTTTGTATATCTAAACAAACTTCGTAAGTATGAGTCATGCATTCACAAATTGAGAATGCACAGGAAACGCTCATAAATTTACAATTTTTGAAAAGGAAAAAGGTCGTAAAAACTGGCGATGCCCCAGGTTTATTTATCTACGATGTAGACAGAGATCGTCGTCCCTTAACTTCCTGCATCGAAGCAAAAACAATAAGTGCAAACTGTCCAGAAACTTTAACTTGGCCATAAATCGGAAGGCATTTCCATTTCGCAACGTAAGCCATATTAATTTTCTTCAATATCCGCTTTGGAAACACTTTTAGTGTTCCTCCTGAGTTTTTATATTGGAGTGATAAGTTTTTTACTGTACTGTTTGATTTTATTCCTAAAAATATCATATTTTTAGTATATGGAATTTTCACCCTTTTTGTTGTTTTTAATAATAATCTTCAATATTAAAATGTTCTTCAACTTATTTATTAACATCAAGCAATCATAGTCCCTACGGCGCGCGCAGTACTGGAGACTACTTTACATTTTTTTTTCCTAAATAAAAATAGCCTAGGTAAGCTGCTCCTTATAATATCATAACCATCTTTATTTGTGCCCCAAATTACAACAGCATATGAATTTGCTGTTAGTTCACGTGATTACTTCTGCTAGAAGGGAATTAAACTTGTCTGTCATCCTTTTCATAAAACAAAAATAAAATAAAAATAATATAAGGCTAAAACATTACGCGCTGCTTCACAATTTTCTTCCACAATTACACATCAATACTAATAATAAATCTGTAAGGGTCGGTCATGGAGTAAGTTACTTTGTTTTCAGAGATATCGTGTTTATAGGCTCTATACATATATGATACTGAAACTAAATTGACGATTTGTAGAATTTTTTTCTGTATGTATGTATGTATGTATGTTCCTCCATAACTCTGAAACGAATTAACTGATTTTCATGAAACTTGATAATCTGATTTTCATGAAATTTGGACGTAAGGGACACAGGATAGGCTACTTAATATTTTTCAACGCGGACGAAGTCGTGGGCACCAGCTAGTTACATAATATATATTCTCGTGTTACAGTGTTTGTAACCAAACTCCTCCGAAAAGGTTTGACCGATTTTTATGATTATTTTTTTTGTGTATATTCGTTAGGTCGTAAACTATTTTTTATACGCCTAAATGATAAGAGTGCATCCCAATGTTTTTTTCTATATGGCATAACAATTTTTGCCGGGTCAGCTAGTGTACTTATAATATTACCTACCTACCGATTAAGTAGAATATAAAATTAATTAAAAAGAGAAAGTTTCATTGAAATATCCTTTAGCTAAACACCTGTAAAGGGTCAAGTCGGGGCGTTTTTTTTTTCTTCCTTATAAAGTGTAAATATTTGGTCTGTTTAAAATTTTTTTGTGCTGGTATTTATTACGTTTTAAAGTTGAAATTCATCCAAGAAAGAGAGTAGCAAATTATTATAAAAACACTATAAAAATCATCTAGCCCTTTCTGGTGACGCAGCAGGCTGAAAATTAACTAACTGAGCTAAGTCCATTAAGATGAATGTCAGTAAAAGATAAAGTTAATACAAAAGACTGCAGTTCAGAAACGGAATTTCAAATAATAGACGAATCAGGGATCAAAATCCAAACGACACAAGTTTGGGAAATTGGCGACAAGAATACGGCACGAAATAGCACTTTCTAATTAGCATGAGTCGTCATGAGACAACGCTTCTCAGTATCATGATTTCAGAATTACAGTTACAAACTTGCAACTCTTGATAACAGAGTTGAACGCTGACTCGGTGAAAGTAAAAGCCAGTGGAGACTAGCGAATTTAATGAATATTGTCAGCAAAAATTTACCCAAATGTTCAAGATTTTGTGCTCATAATCTGAAGTTACGAAGCGATCAATACGACGAACGTAAAAAAACAAACATTAATAAATCGTTAATATAGAAATCTGGTTCGAATCCTGGTGTTCATAAGAAGTTCATAAGTGGTTTTCTTATTGTAAAGGTGCTTAAAATAAAAAAAAACATGTCAGTCGTTGGACTGCACGTAAGAAGTGAAAACGTAGCTTCACAAAAATTATTGATCGCAAGAAATACAAGAGAAAATATATGACACTCACACACACAGAACATAATTATTTAACATGAACTTCATAATGACAGACCATTAAAAAGTATATTATTGGTCAGAGGTGTATACCATATTGATCCTTGTTATCATATCTAGTAAGTTTACTTTCATATGCAGTTATCTGCTTATTGTTCTTTTTTAAAATTATTTTAAATTAATATCAGCTAAGTACATGAATGCTTATACTACATGATACTGCTACGAGTTCAATGATTTTATCCCATCTCAAAAATTGTTCTTTTTTAAAAATTATTTTAAATTAATATCAGCTACACCAATGCTTACATAATATGACACACTGCCGCGAGTTTAATGATTTTATCCCATCTCAATAAAAATTGTTATTCCTATATTATTTTAAAAATTATGTACAGAGCTGCCAATTTCGGTTACATTACATTACATGACAATGTCGCGAGTTCTATTGTTTTTTCCCATCTCAAAAATGCCCATCGCGCCTTAAGGCGACGCCAGCCCCTAATGATAAAAAAATCCACTTATTTGTAACCGTTATTCTTTTAAATTATCACAATAATTACAATTTAAAAAATACTCAAATCATCTGCAGGATATATGAAAGCGGATCATCTTTATTATTTTTTAAATTATATTTAATTATATATATTAAAAAAATTACAAAGTTGGGGTCTAATATCGATGTTGTAACCGTGCGATTTGCTTAATAATCAATATTTTAAAGAGCTATTTTTTTAATAAATACTACGATCTTCTATCTAACGGCTCATCAAAAGAAAAATTTGAATTATACTTTATTTAATTTTTAAATAGATATTTTCGAGATTTGCAAGTACGGCGGATAGCGACTCCCCCTGAGCAGTCCCGTCAATTCAGTGCGGGACGAGTCGTGGTGCAAGGTGGACGTGTGTCGCTTTTCTCCGCTACGTACTTACCGTTTAACAAAGATCAATTGAGTCGTCGCAGAGGGTGTAACTCATTTAATATAAACTAATATAAGTAACGTGTAGTAGTGGTAAGGTTTTATTTGTGTGAAAATTGGATATAAAAAAGGCACCCAAAAGAAAGCGATGATTTGGTTAAAAAAAGAAAAACTGCAAAGGATGAGACATCTGTAGATATAAATAAAGCCACAGAGGAAGACATAGTAGTAATGCAGAGTCCATTAAGGGAATCTCGAAATAATAAACAGTTAGATAATCGCGGATGTCATAATATAACAAAACGATTTTTAGATTTTAACGAGTTTTAATTATTTGTATTGTAAAAATATACAATTTTATATATATTTCTTCCGTTTTTGTATTATATATATATAATAAGTATTTTATATATAATAAGGAAAGTAATAAGTTGTAAATGGCTCTGTTACTGCAATTATTATTATGCTAGGTACCCCAAGTACTGTTTTTAAATAATGGCAATTAGGACGGGGTGCGAGGCAAGGTATTCAACTGTTTTTTTTTTTTTCATATTTTCGTATCACTTGATGCAGGTGCGAGTGTAAGCCCCCGAAATCTACAGTTAGTCATATTGTGAACAAAAGAGTAGCGTTTTTTTCCAGACATCGAACAAAAACAAAATCGAAGGGGCGTAGCGAAGGATAGAAAGAAGTCTATTGTAGATATTGTATCTTATAATTATTTTATACTTTTAGGTTGATTTCTACATGTACACAATGTGACCTTGCTTTTTTTGCTACTGTTTGACATTTTTAAAAATCTAGATTAATTACAGTTGATTTAAATAAAATATGGATTTTTTAACTTTAGAAGTTTTCAAATTTAGCTGCAATCTTTTTATTTATATTTTCTATAAATATTTAAACACTACACTTGCTGCATTTTTACTTAGCGTTTGTATATGAACATATGTATAAATAATTCCCTACGTATAAATCTACGTATTATATCAATAATATAGGCAACCCTGTAATTAAAAACCTAAAATCAGCATTAAAAAGAACTCATCTTTCCCCACCGTGTACCATAATTCAATGTTTTTTAAAGCTAGTAACTTAGACACAGTCGCTTAAAACACTAAAAAAACTTTAGGCGTCATTTTCTCGAAATTGAGTTTAGTGTACTTACTGCAATTATCGTTAGCACGGCAGTATACCTGTTAGAAGGCCTAAATAAATAAATATAATAATACTATTTTGTATTCTTAAAGATTTTATGGTGTTTTAAATTACATAGGTACCTGCTATTACCTACAATAATTTTTGTTTGTCGTGTCTGTTGCTGTTGTTGTATACTCTATGACAAAAAACGCGTTATGCGATAATAGTATGCGGGGGAAATCTCGCCGCGGGTTGCGAGGGGTAATTACGGAATTTTTGTTCGCGGCTGGAGTCGCCTTAAGAAGTTTTCACTTCAAAAAATCACTTATGACGGAAGGACTGGTGCTTCCTTTGATGTTAGGTGGCTACCGTAAACATATGAAAATACGTATTTCATTTCGTTAGTAGTGTCTTACAAAATATTACATTTAGTAATTAATCTAGTTTTCAAAGCTTACCAGACTTCAAAGCCTTCCACGTTAAACGGAAAAACAAATTTCAAAATTTTTGTCAAAAAATTACATTCGATAAATTTTAATATTTTAACTGCAATTGAATTATCTCCAAAAGGGCGTCTTCTTTATAAAAATACTATCTTTATTTTTAAATTTTTTTCGTCTATGACTTGGTCCAGGGATCAAACTGGAAGCGAACATTCCTCGAAAGACACAACTTCAAACGAATACACGACATTTGAAATGTTAAAAGATATTGCTTAATGTATGCGGTTTAATGGTTCTGAATAGAGTTTAACAAAAGCCTTGTGAAACTGGAATAAATATGGCTGTAAAATTCGGTTAGACTTCATAGTCGAAGCACATTTGAATACATTGAGAATTGCCTGTGATTTATTTATTTTATAAAAGTAAACCACAGGCAACATTAATAAAATTTGTTATAAAAAGGTCGAATTTGTCATAAAACATTTTCATTAAAACGATGAAACTTTGTTTAGAACCTCTGATTTATATATGTTTTACTAATCAAATGCATATGAAGTATCAGATTGACAATAATTTGAGGTCTTAACATAAAGCCCAACGAAAGAAATTTATAAGGTACGCTATTTTGTTTATAACTACATAACTAGATTTGAAATTCTTACGGATATATGCAAATACGAGTATGACAAATACTTAAATAGAGAAAACATACAAATTCCCAAACCGAAATTTGGCAAAAAAAATCTCTTTAAATTGTGAAAATAAAACATGTAAGCATTGTGAAAAAAGATATATTTTCTAATAAGAAGCACTGAAATCTTTGGATTGACTTTCAGAATGTTATATTTTTCTAAGTTCTAATTATTACCACTATCTTACAATTAATTGCGTGATATACTTATATTATGTATACCTATTGATAATGTGAAATCAAAATTAAATGTTCTGAGAAATTTGAGATCATTTTACAGTACATTCTTGTCACATATTATGTTTGATTTGTTGGGCAAAAGAAAATTTAAACCGCATTTTAAAAAAAATATGAAATACTATTAAAAAAGTGAGTACCAACATTTTAGTCATGAAATAACAATAAAGTTATTTTTAAAGTTCATTTTCTTTTTTATTATTAAAACTGTGTTATTTTCAATTAGTAACGTTTTTATTAACTTCTCTAACAGTTCCTGTACTAGTTTCTGTATCGTTCGAAGAACCAGAATTAGAATGTTCTAATTTGTTCCCATCATCGCCTTTAAATTTATCACTACTTTTACTTTTATTTCTGTTTAAAATGGTCGCCGATTTAATGCCTCGTTTATTTTTTACTTTTATAGCCTTTTCTGGTGGTTTGTGAATACTTTCACTCCTTCTTTGCAATTTGTTTAACCCAAAATTGGGTTTAATTTTCGCTGTGTTCTCTAGCGTACTCACATCTGGCAAAAATAAGTTGCTCACACAAATATAATCTTCGGCACTTTTCGGCACGAAACTGCCTGGATTAACTTTCACTGGTACTATTTCAAGTTTCTTTTCAAATATTGTTTCCGGACCTTTTGAGTCTAGAACATCCATGTTTGTGGGAGAATCTACACTTCCAACTAATTCCTGTATTAACTTGTCCTCTGCCAAATCATCGGGGAATTCACTAATGTCATCGTCGGAGTAAAATGATGAAAACGACGTGTAGGAACCCGTGTTTGAGTGGAAATCATCCGGTAACGTAACTCTAGGTACGTTATTCGGTATTTCGGCCTGGCTTGCAGAAGCCTTTATCACTATTTTTGATTCTGTTTTGGTTGGAATGTCATTTGAGGCTATAATTACTCTAGGATACTCTCTTTCATTTGATAGTAGAGAAAACGATTTGTCACTTATGCTCGTTTCAAACGATCTATTTAGTTTATTCGTATCGGGTGATAGACTACTAATATTTTCATAATTTCTACTAAAAACATCTTTTTCTGAAATTCTCTTAACATTTGCAACGTCAAAAGAAGATAAGGGTTTGGTGTTTTTATAGGCAAGACGCCGCTCTAATGTTGTAGTTCTCGGCGGAGGCTGCGGTGGAAGTTTGGGGCGGTCAAATGGACTATCAATGCTTCCCTCGCCTCGAAAAGTTTGCAAAGAGTTAGGTTGCAATGACAACCTCCTTTGATCTCTAGGCAAGTCTGGTAATACTTTTGGAAAGTTTCTTCTCTTTATAGTAAGTAAAGCCTCTTCCGCGCTCAACGGTTGTGCTTGAATTGCTTCATCCCTCGATGTTACATTGATGTCATTTCTGAACGTGACCGGAGGCAGTATGTTAGTGTGTTGACGTTCTGTCTTCTGTTTTAATTTATCATAATTTACATCAGTCACTGGATCTGATGTGGAATGCTTGTGAGATATTTTCAAAGGCGTCTCTTGCCCAAACGACAAAGTTACAACATTTGTAAATGTTTGGCTATCGGGTTTCAAAGGTAGTGCTGCTTCTATTACGTCTAATTCCTTGTTCTCTTTTGTTTCTTTTGCTAATTTGTCACGAATGGAATGTTTCGCTTCCCCATCAAATGATTTTGATATTTCTATAGGTTTCTGTTTAAGTATAGAGTTAGTACGAGCGCTAGGCGTCGCATCTATCGCGACCGATACTTTTTTGGATTTGATGCTGTCTGTACCTTTACTTTTAAGCGAGTCGGTTGATTTTCCGGAATGTTTGATGCTGTTTAATGATTGTTTAGCACTTCCTATAGAGGAATGAGAGCCCAGTGCTGACGTAGACGTAGTTTTTTCCGAGGTTTTGGTTTTGCTCTTCGACGCGCCACCTTTTGATTGTACGGCGTCATTCACTTTTAAAGTATCCTTTTTTGATTTCTTCGAATCTGACAACAACTCCTCAGATTTCGTAAACGGTTTCACGACGTTCATGTGCTTATCGTTATTTATCTCAGAATTTGATTTCCTTAAAATTCCCGGTGAGCATCTGTGCATGACCTCATTAGTAATCCAATCCCTCACTTTCGTGTGAGCATCGAGAGTGCTAGTCGACAGATGCCTTCTGAGTTGAAACCTCTCCCTGAACCCCCCAGAGTCGTCCGACTTAGGTGTCTTACATAGCTCAGATTTTTTTTTACTCTTTTGGCTGCTCCCGCGTATTCTATTAAAACTCATCGATTTTATAACGCTGCAGCCATTCTTGAGTGTCTGCAATGCTCCTTTGTCCTCCTTAGAACTCTTGTGACCGATTACATCCACTTCACCTAGTTCCGCGCGGGAGCGGCGAGTAGTTTCGAGAGCTCTCTCCCGCAATTGAAGCCGCCGTTTCTTGAAATACAATACCGCGCATATTCCCACGTTTACAGCCAAGAAAAGAGTACCGAGGGAAACAATAAGAGTTACAGTAGCACTAGATGTTTTCGCAGGAGCACTAGTCGACGTTTTTGGCTTGACAGTGGTCGAATATATATGTGGAATGTTGGTCTTGTCCAAGAGTCCGGGCGGAATGGGCCGCGATGGGGTCTTGATGAGTTGCAACTCTCTATATATGGCTTCGGTGTCGGGTACGCGTTGTGGCGAATAAGGCCGGACGTGGCCAAAGTTAGTCGGATTGGTCGGATTGCTCCGAATCGGCGACTCAACTTGTGGCTGCCACAATCTTTTAGAATGATCAGTCGTTGCTGTAAAATAATATGCCGCATTATAATGCGATTTATTTTTATAATTTATAAACTGAAAATTAATATATCAATTCTTTTTATTTATCCAAAAATTTTGCAACTTTAAATACAAAAAATCACAAACACAGGACTTTTATGATTCTAATTTATAGAACTAGTTACCACAAAAAAATATATTCGAATTTAAACTAAAATTACCTTCCATTAAGTGTAAAAATATATTTTATTGTATAAAAAAAACAATATTTTTGTTTGAGCATAAAAAGAAAAATAGGTAAAATTAGACCTGCGTTCCTGTGAGTGGTCCGAGGTCTGGCGACAGAGGGCGCGGGCGGCGCGATCTCGAACAATGGGTCTGAGACGAATCGCCTCAACTTGTTCGGCAGAGTTTCCGACCAGAACCGTGTATAGTTCGAACGATACAGGCTGCTTATGTGTGGAGGGATATCTGAAGATAAATTATCACATATTTTCACCTCCCTTATTACATTACTAGCTGGTGCCCACGACTTCGTCCGTGTTGAAAGATATTAAGTAGACTATCCTGTGTCCCGTACGTCCAAATGTTTATCTACCAAGTTTTATGAAAATCACTTAATTCGTTTCAGAGTTATGGAGGAACATACATACATACATACATACATACAGAAAAAATTAAAAAATCGTCAATTTAGTCTCAGTATCATGTATAGAGCCTATAAACACGATATCTCTGAAAACAAAGTAACTTACTCCATGACCGACTCTTACAGATTTATTATTAGTATTGATTATGTACCTATATAAAATACATATAACCTGAATGCAAAAAAAATAACCTCGCTATATACTATAAGATATCAATAAGTATACAATAAGATGGCTGATGCCAACTTTTTTTTATAATTTATAATTAATTATTAAAATAATATTTTTCAATAAAAATCTAAATTGGATTAATATAAATAAATAAAAAAGGCAAACAATCCAAAATGCCATTAAAAATTAAGTGTTGAAGTTATAACTTTTTTAACCAACTATAACCTTTTTAACCAGTTATAACCAACTAACAGCATGTATGCTTTTGCGTTTCGGTTATTGAGTAAGGTATATTAGAGCCAATTTCCTTTTATCCCTTCCTAATCCCTTAGCCTTTATCCCACAATGATTGGCAGTGCATTTGTAACATATAAGACTGTGCTTATATGTTATATTGTTCGCGCCATTTTGTCGCTATATTATTGTTTCGTACAGAAACGTTTCTGATTGGTCATATCAGATGATCGGACCAATCAGAGAACCCGCTAGCCGGCCGCCATCTTATATTGCAGTCGTGATTAGGTCTTAGCATCGAGCTGATCGTATGCATCGTATGAAGTGTTAAGACTAATGTAAACTGCTTGTTCCGCTTGAAAGTGTTCTATAATCCGATCGCTACCCGCTAATTCATCAATCCGCATATATCCGCTTAACCCGCTAATATCCAACCGCAGACACCTATTTAACGAGCTAAACTCAAGTGATTCGCGTCGCGAGTGTTAAAGAAGATCCAAAGCTTTGGCAGAAGATTGAAGAAAGAAAACTCCGCGGATCTCTGAGGTAAGTGCGTAGAATAGGTTGTTTACCCGGCTCTAAACCGGGTATTTAAATTCGGCAGCCCTCACATATATTATAGGCGAAACTACCTAAATAAAAAAAAACATTCGATAAAAAAAAAAAACATAAAGACTTACTTAATCAAAAAATTTAAGATGTTTAGAATTTAAAAAAAAAAAATTTGAAAATTACTCACCCAACCTGAGGAAGGATTGATGAGCAATATTGTACTCCGGCCAGTCCACGTTATATCTACTCCACTGCTTTTTGTCCAAGGTGTAATATTCGTTCACACTTTGAGTGTTGGGTGTTCTAAAAGATTGAGTTAATAATATAATAATAATATCTTCACACATTCCACACAGCACCATCTAGTTCCACACTAAGCAACTTAATGCTTGTATTATGGATACCAGACAGTTGATATAATACATAGATTACTTTTTTTTTGTAAATACATACATATTATAAATACAAACATCCATGACTCAGGTACAAAGGTAAATGTTAACACATAAACATTTGCCCCTAGCGGGATACGAACCCGCGACCGTTTGGTTAACAGCTATACTCGCCTCAATTTGTCGCTGCAGGTTGGGCCATAAATTATATTCGGCGTAGTGATGTGCCCGTCAAGCACGCGCTGTCGATAACAATGTAGCGGTGAATCACTCCCGCGCTTAATTACCTACTATACACTCTGTTTTATTGCTATAAATAACGAGTTATTACTTATGTTTACTCATTCAATATTAGAATACTTACTTAGCGACATAGAGGTGTTTTTGCAAGCAGTATTAAATCCGTTGGTGTAAATATAAATCAACAAGCGCGCATTGTTATAAATAATGTTTTGACATTTTTACTTGAAATTAAAAAAGATCCAGTGAAGTTAAAAGAAATTAATTCTGACCAGGCGCGATAACTTACGTATTTCACTTGTCGACAATATTACGATACGAGCGCTGTACGTCACTATGCGTTACCATAAGAGCTGTAAGTGCGAGTGAGCGCGCAATACTCCTCGCGCCGCTCACACGTTTTATGACCCAACCTGCAGCGACAAATTGAGGCGAGTATAGGGTTACTAGCCACTAGACCAAACGTGTCGTCTCCTAACATTTAAGTAGGTACACTAATTTAACCAAAGTTAAATTAGTGTACTTAATTGTTGTAATTTTATATTTTAAAGATGACAAAAAAGAATAGTATCTTGAGTTTCTTTCGGGGTTTCTTCTCAGGATCGTCATTTTGGCTTTTTCCCGAAACCCTAGTAAATTTAAATTTACAATGACGATCATAAGACTTTCTTGAGAAACCTAATTGATAAATAAATATTTTGATTTTGATTTTTGATACGGTGTGTTGCTTCGTGAACTCTATATTAACTCGAAACGAATCTCTAAATTATAATAAGAAAGTTTTTGAAGCATAGACAAACCAACATAACATTTTTATTTATTATATATAGTTATAATTTGAGAAAAAGGACCATTTTAAATTGGTTATTATAAGGAATATTGAATTGATTATTGAGTAGTGCTAGTGGCAGATCACGCTGCATTTCGCAGTACATAAGTTGTGGGTTCTCGTCTGGCGACAGTTGCCACCCCCTAACAGAGGACCTGGTTTGTTTTAGTGAGTAATTTATACAAAGGTTCACTCCTTATTCCTTTTCTCATCAGCCTGTCTGTTAATCTTCATATAAAAAAATGACATTTATATATTATTTAGTCTCCACATCAATAAAACGCAAGGCGCCATAAATATATATTGAAAGCAAAAGCCAAATCTTTTGGTAATATCATTCTTAAACTTTATAATAAAGTTTTTTTAAGATAATTTTTGGAAGATGGCTACTGTCGCCAATGGTCTTTAGCAGCAACACGAGGGTTGTAAGATAAAGATGTCTGGCCTCCTTAATTACGAAGTAAAAGACATAACATAAATGCTGTTATTTCTTGGATCATTTGTTAGAAGTGTGACGTCACGAGTTGTTTTATTTTGTGACAAAGAGACTACGAGATTACGTTAGAAAATTAATCCCAAAAGCTTTTTTTTTGCCTTAAACAATTATTATTATTAAATTACCCGATTTTGACGAAATTAGTCCACAGCCTCATGACGACCTCGCTGAGTAATTTTTCCTTTTGAGTATACTCTGAGTGGAAATGAGTATCGGTGC
Source organism: Synanthedon andrenaeformis (assembly GCA_936446665.2). Classification (NCBI taxonomy): domain Eukaryota; kingdom Metazoa; phylum Arthropoda; class Insecta; order Lepidoptera; family Sesiidae; genus Synanthedon; species Synanthedon andrenaeformis. The sequence goes on along the minus strand of OW387779.2, from coordinate 893,245 downwards.
CTCCAAGTGGAATTCCCAACACATACGGTAATTCCTCGCCATTAACACTCTTGTTCAACTAAACAACAATGTTCAACAAATTACTTGTACTAGAAGTTTTATTCCGTTCTATTTATAGTCAGTATGTTACCATATCAGTATCAAAGCATGTTCAACTGTTCTATCAAAGCTTTCTGGTAGATACCACAAAATAACAAATTACAAAGCTCATAAAGTAGCATATAAAAATTGCACATTTTTAAAAAAACATGTAGGTATGTATTATTTCATTGATAAAAGAAAAAAAAAATAGATTTACAACAGAAGAAGTGAATACCAAAGAATGAAAAAAGGAGTCAGGTAAGGAGATGGGAAAATGATTTTCCAAAAGAATAGGGGAGGAAATCGGATGAACAGAATATAAGGAGAGATCTAGATCTATTTCGGGAGCAGCTTAATCACGAATGTACCGATGTTAAAGATTGGAAATAAAGACATATTTGATAACAGACATAATGGGTGGAGTAATTAGTTTTTATTACTTAACCCCATGTAGATATGCATAAAATTTTCCATTTTGCATGTCAAAGTCTGACGCGAAAAGCGGACTGAAAAAAGATGCAACAAGCCATGAATGGCTAATAAAGTTCGGCGTAGTTGAGCGTTATTGAATATCTCCGATCGCTTTTATCAAACGTTTAGAATTGCATGAAAATCCTACTTCAATTCATAAAGGCTAAAAACTTTTCCGTTTTATATTCAATGCGCTAAAAATAAAGACAGACAACTGTGAAAAAATAGAAGGATCAGGAGTCGCTTATAGAATATAAGTGCTTTCCAGTAGAAAATTTATATGAAATTCCTAGCAGGGTAGGCAGCGCACTAGCACTCCCCTTGGTGTTGCTTGTGTACTTAGGCGACTGTAACCACCTACCATCAAGTGAGCCGCCAGCCTGTCTGCCACCTTTATATTATAAAAAAATAAAAAAAAACCACGATGAAAAGGCAAAAGTATGCGTTTGACGTACGACTGTCCACTTTCATATTTAACTCGAACACCTGTTGAAATGCACAACTTTTGAAAAGAACTCGAGAATTTCGACGACTCCAGTGACTCTTTGGCGTTTTATTTCGCGCTACACTATTCGGGAACAATGGGGAACTTCTGCTGCCGATTTGCGAACTTCCCTCGCTTTTCACTGGATAATTTTAAAGAAATATCGTACTCACTGGCAAATGTGAATTACATAGGCAAAAGGTTGTCACATTTTTGTCTTTATTCAAAGCTTTTGCAAGTGCCGTTAAGTGAAATGGGCTGGCAAATATTGCGGAGGTCTTTGAGATATCTACTCATATGTTACGTTGAAATGAAATTATTAATAGCATTGGATATAACTTTAATACAATACTTGATATTCTCAAGTAACTGATTTTTTTTTATTAAACCTAACCACTTGTAACTATTGCTACCGTGTCCTCAAAATAAAAAAAAACAACTATTTTAGGTAAAATAAGACTTAACAAGTAGTCCATATAAACAAAATAAAAAATATTTCATGTTATCATTTTTTTGGTTTTAAATAGACTTAATCTATATATATAAAAATCTCGTGTCACGATGTATGTTAGCGATAAACTCTGAAACTACTGAACCGACTTTGATCAAACTTCATAAGTATCTGTTATTTGGTCCAACTTAAAAGATAGGATAGTTTATATCTCATTTTGTTTATTATTTTTTTGCAAATTATATAATATTATTAAAATAGCGCCATCTGTTGATACCTATTCAATCCAGCAATTATTTGTTAAAATTATCTGTAAGTTCCATGTCAATCTAACAGATGGCGGTGTAAGACAATCTAACAGATTGCACCCGGGCGAAGCCGGGAGCGGGCCACTAGTATTAATTTATGTATTTCTTCTGGCACAAGCCTAACTTAGTTTGTTAATGTGAGATACAATGTTATTATTGTTATTCTGTAGCGGTTATTAAATATATACGTATACTTTATGTGATTTCTCAAAAAATATTATTTTATATCCTCCCAGGCCTTTTCCAGAATATGCCATACTAACCGGCATTACGCCATCTAGCTGTTTGCAGGAGAATAAATAAATTTTAAATAACATATAATTCAAGACGGCATTATACATAATTTAATTTTTTTTTATATTAAACTACTAGCTAAAAATTGGGGTGGACCACCTTTAACATTTAGGAGTATGGAAAATAGTTGTTGGCCGATTCTCAGACCTAAGCACACAAAATTTCATCAACATCGGTCCAGCCGTTTCGGAGGAGTTTGGCAACAAACACCGCGACACGAGAATTTTATATATTAGATTTTCAATCCATTAAGAACCTAGGAAAATAAGACATATGGGTATACCGGCGCATACTCGGTGCTGATGGAGTTGTGGCCGAAGACGTAGAAGTAGGAGCGGCTGTTGGCTTTGGAGTGATAGTCGGCGAAGACGAGCTGCGGCGCCAGAGTCCGCGCGTCGCTCATGAGTGTCAGGATGACGTCGCGATTCGTTTCCACGCTCCACCTTTGGGGGTCCAACGAGGACGGGGAGTATCTGATGCAGTATAACAAATTTCCTTTAGGAAATCATTTTTTAAAGTAGATAAACTAGCCATTATTCAGCCCTATTCCATAACATTCACTTTATGAATAACCTAACCGTAAGTTACGTAACGTAATAGATATATTTAACCTTTATCGCATTGATTTTAAAGGTTATTATGTTTATAACGGTTGCCTTATTCATAAAGTGAATGATACAAAATAAGGGTGAATAACTAATTTCTCCTCTAGTGCACCCCTCTGGTGTTGCAGAAGTGTTTAGGTGACATCAGTCACTGATATAAATAATAAAGAGAGGGTGACATTTTACTAATTTTAAAATGGTGAAACTAGAATGTTCTAGAACATATTAACTTATGGTTTAGAAACTAACTATTATACACTTTTATATGTCTAGGTCTAGAACACAAATAAATTTGTATAAATATTAGCGTTAACTAAGTTTATATTAATAAAATATTAATAAATTTGGTTCAACATACAAGTAGTGGTAAAGAAAGTTAAGTTAAGTTCATAAGCTAAACTACCCGTCATAGTTAATGCCAGTAGTTAATGCCATGATCTATTTCCCTATCTCTCCTTATTCCATATATTATGTCCTTTGAAGGTTGGCAGTAAATTTGCAACCTCTATTTCTAAATAGTGAATAAAAATTCACTCCATAAGTAATCACTTGATGCATATTATAACATACTCTTTTAGAATTTCCTTTAAAGCCATATTTTCGGCTCCGTCGAACACCACTTTGGCATATTTTGTGATAAAGTCGTCTCTTTGATTCTCCAATATGCCGTGATCCAATTCTATGACTCCGAAGTCGTGGTATCTCTCCAGTTCAGTCACTCCACTGAGAAGTTGATATCTGAAAATTGTATTACTTTGTATGTACTTTGCAATATTTAAATTCATGTCGGTTTACGATTCAACAATCCAATTTTATGTTACATGTGACTAAAGGAATATTTCTTTGAAGTAAAACAGCAAATTTAGTATCTTTCACTGTGATTATTTTAAAATTTTACAAGGTATTTGTGCAAGGTACTCTTAATATACCAAATTGCTTTATTATTAAAAATTTATTAGGCAGTATATACCTATACAGAAACTTAATCCAAATTTCTCCTTCACTGCCTTAAAGTAGCTTAAAGAAAACTTTATTATTATTTTTTTAAACCAGATAAGTATCGTAATTGCATAATAAAAAAAGTCTAATAGTGGCAGGGCATAGTCATAAACTAAGTCAGCTGGCAATCTAAACTTTAAAGACACAAAGCCATTTCATCTCCATGCAATACAAACAAACCGTACATAAGGTAATAAAGACAAACCCCACCTTATCAATATAACATATAACGAACGTTATCCTTATATTTTAACAATATAATATAACGAAACAATTTTCGTGTTTACAGAATTCAAGTGAGCGAAACCGTAACTTGAAACTTTGTCACAAAGTAAGAACCATGACGGAAGACGAGCAAAACATTTATAACATTGCTTACAAACAGAACACTTTAAAAGACAGACATTTCTAGTAGGTAAAACATAAAATATGTTAATAAAATTTCTACTAGATAATACATAAAATATGTTAATAAAATTTCTACTAGATAATACATAAAATATGTTAATAAAATTTCTACTAGATAATACATAAAATATGTTAATAAAATTTCTACTACATAGATAATTTAAATCCATATATTTTAATAAAAAAATTACAACGTAAAAAAAGCTTTCGGATTTAAGAAACAATATATTTATTATATAATAAAATATGCGTTTTATGTTATTAAAACTAACTGTGGTAGTTATTAATTTTATCGATACTAAATATTATTAATGAGTTAATTTTCTTAATTTTACCTTAATATCAAGATTCTTCTATTTTGCCATCGAAAATTCAAAAATCTATAAGGACCCCAAATATGGTATCGAAAGAAAGCAAAACCTGTTTTTGTTATTTTGTTTGTTGAAAATTCTAAATTCCTAGTCATGTTTAACATGACGTTAATTTTTTCATCATGTTCATCATCTTAAATCATTTTTCATCATGTTAATCATGTTTAACCATGTTTAACATAAGTATTACATAACAAAAAAACCACACACATTAAATTTTCACTTAAAGAAATTTAAACAATCAATATGTAGTCAGAGAAATGCGTTCAATTCCAAATCCAGTATTATGTTTAGAGACTGGAATCTAGATAGGGTAAACGATCACTGTAGACACTGTGTCCCTATGTTTGCGAAAGCATTTACGAAGCTGTTTCCTGTATAATAGGCTAGCTTCATTCAAGTGATCCGTGTACATCCACTTTGGATTATTCAGCATTCTCTGTTGTGTGCATTCAAATTTGGAATGCATTTGCTCTGCGATACCTAAATTATAGGAACCTATAATAAATAGTAATCGCGTTACGGAAGACCTAGATTTTGTTTGTAATCTATTAAAGAATTGTACCAGAAATGATCGAAATCACTGTTTATTTGAATACAATATATATATATATATATATATATATATATATATATTTCTTTATATACATACTCTTTTCTATATCTTTGTACTTTAAAATATTAAGAAACAATAAATAGAATTTAATGTGCTGTATCTATATGACTTGAATAAAAAACATGATCGTAGCAACACATTTTATATTTTTTCTTTTTACATTAAAATATATCATCTTCCCCAATCTTCCAACAATAATAATATTAAATAAAAATCGTTGTAGATTTATATTCAATTAACAAATATTATGACTATTGTTAAACAGGTATTCGGTTCTAATCGAATGATAAGTATAATCAACACAGTCTTTTTCAAAGTTATCTATACAGGTCTCTTAGGGACGCTGGAGGTGTAGTAGCCTTTAACAAGGTGTAGGTTTTTATTACAAACTAGCTGGTGCCCACGACTTCGTCCGCGTTGAAAAAGAAAAAAGTAGCCTATCCTGTGTCCCATACGTCCAAATGTTTATCTACCAAGTTTCATGAAAATCCGTTAATTGGTTTCAGAGTTATGGAGGAACATACATACATACATACAGAAAAAAATTCTAAAAATCGTCAATTTAGTTTCAGTATCATATATGTAGAGCCTATAAACACGATATCTCTGAAAACAAAGTAACTTACTCCATGACCGACCCTTACAGATTTATTATTAGTATTGATTAATGACATCATTATAATCGCCATATATGCCTAAAATCTGGAAAGCTTGTTTATTCCAAGAGTATCAGCAATTTTAAAAATATCCTAAATTATATAAAAAATACATAGGATAATGGTTAAGAAATTGGAACATAATCTCGTCACCAATTGCCAGTTATTCAACATTTAAACAATTGTTCAATCCAGTCAGTATCGTTTATACGATTCATTTATCAAAGTATATCTTTGGCAGGTTGATGTGTTGCCGATATCAGATTGGAAATATCATTTTGACGTGAATGTATACACATTAATCTTTCAGTATAAGCTTTGTATTTGGTTTGTTTTGAACTCGGTGTAGTTAATAATGCATTTTGTATTGTACTACTATAATGCATTACATTAAGGCATATCTTCAATAATGAAAAAAATATGAGATTAATATCTAGATTGTGATTTTAAGAAAAAAAGTGTATTGATGCCGAAGACTATTTCTCATTACCCTCCTTAACCTCTTTTCCTACCTATAGCTATGTCGTGTATTGCTACCATTAAATGGACAGTCAGCCTGTCTGGCGATTTTTACATACAACTTTTTTTATTTTTTATTAAATAACTACTTAAATACATACTAACCTGCTCAATAAGTTCGGGAAAGCGTCAATGGTCTTCGCCGGCTCGTTGGGGACGAATGCGCCGGCCACTATCGGGCCCAGAGGCGTTTCGAATTCGCGCGACAGAATTTGAACCTTCTTGATATCTGATAAGCTGCAAATTTGTTTGTACATTAGCACACGAACACCGTCACTTAAGGTGGGAATAAAGAAAATTCTGAGTAAAAAACCTGGATGGCGCTACTTGTATGCCTATGACTAGCGTCTATCATATTTCGGCACCTGGGAAAATTATGTGATAAAAAAGAGATTAACGCACCAAAGCTGATGTCCCCTAAATGTATCAAGCTTTCCAATTGTTAAGATTTTAATTAACTCCAACTGTAGACAAGTGTGTTTCAGTAGTATTAAAAATCTAAAAGCCTCTAAATTTCCAGTTAGACTAGGAAAAAAACTGTTCTCTTTTTGACATTGTTTTTGTTTCTAAAAATGTTTGTTTACAGTGATAAAACCAAGATTGTAAGTTGACTTTCTTCTCAAAGTATTTATTGGTCAAATGACAACTTGGTAATCTTAACATGCTCTGTGCGTAAGCGCATCATCACTTACGTTTTGTTTTGTAAACAGGAGAGCATGTTCTTAGTGTTGGGATTGCATCCCAAACTTTGTACCACTTGGAGTGTGTACTGAGTTGGGTCCTTAGTCATCGCCCAATCCGACAGAGCGGAGCCTGACATGAGGATGGCTCGGTGGAAAAATCCTGAAATTTGTAATAATAAACCATAATATATAAAAAGCTATGTGTATGTATGTTCACATAGTCCTATGGACTCCAAAACCGAATTTGATGAAACTTTCAGACATTCTTCAGATTAGTACAGCGGGTTAAATCCTGTGAAGTTTAGTAGCGATCGGACGCGGGCGAAGCCGGGATCGGGTAGCTAGTATAAGATTAAAAAAAGAAAAAAAAACTACTTTAATGTTAAGTAATGAGTTTTAAGAAATACGAATTGTGTTGTGCTACTCGTACCTAATACCGTACCAAATACTTAATTTTCCGATTTTTCTCCTCCAAATGTCAACCGAATTTAAGTATGTCTTCAGCTTTTTTTCTTGATAAACATATTGTTTTATTTCTATACTATAAACGTCTTTTGAAGTTATTCTAAATCTATTCATTTGAAGGTATTGTAATTTCACGATGATCGTTTGTAAGCGGTAACTAAAAGATATATATATATATATATACTAGTGGCCCGCTCCCGGCTTCGCCCGGGGTGCTTTTTTGCAATCCAGCCGATAAATTACTTTAAACCGCCATCTGTGAGAACCTTATGGAACTCACAGATAATAACAGATGGCGCTATGTTAATAATATTATATAATTAAAAAAAAAATAAACAATAAAATGAGATATAAACTATCCTATCTTTTAAGTTGGACCAAATAACAGATACTTATGAAGTTTGATCAAAGTCGGTTCAGTAGTTTCAGAGTTTATCGCGAACATACATCGTGACACGAGATTTTTATATATATAGATATATACTACTTAATGGTGTTTATGAATTATATAGTACATAATTAAATACTACACGTTTAAGTAGTTAAGGCGTGAAAAGGTAAGATACATGCATAGTTACTTTAACATTTTATAATGTGTTCTCATAGTTTACTGGTTAGTAACTGTTCTCAGTTTACTAACCATTCGATATTGGTGACAGCATTAAAAAGCTGACACAAGCCGCTCCAGTTCCATGACCCATGAGGGTGACGGAGTGAGGGTCCCCGTTTAGATCTTCTATGTTATCCTTGATCCACTGCAGGGCCGCAAGCTGATCTAACAGACCGTTATTACCGTAATCGTGTTCTGTTAGACTCGGCTTTAGGAATCCTGGA